>VHIU01000284.1:0-37540 GCA_010577795.1 Isatis tinctoria | reverse complement strand
AAACAAAGGAAAATGGTCTGAGATATTACACTTTCATGTTTTTGCAATAACAGTAGCACAAGATGGTGAAAATGACAAAATACCATTTATTAAATGGTTTAAAGATAATTAAACTAATAAATTTGGGTTCATAAGTCATTACTTACGGTTTAGATTTGGGTTTTAGGAATTAAGATTACAGGATTGAGAAAAAACGAATGAAAAGTAAGGATATAGTAGTCTTTCACCTCTTTAATGAATGCTATTTTTGTCATTTTCACCCTAGTGTGTTATTTTTGTCACAAAAACATGAAAATGTGTTTTTTTTTAGAATTTCCCTGGAAAAAACCTTGAAACTAAAAATATTTTTAATATATTCAAAACCAAAAACTAAATAAATTACCATTCAAGTTTCTAAAAAGCCAAAATCTACACAAAAATCAAAAACCAAAATTTGAAAAACTAAAATCCAAAAATCAAAAACCAAAAACCATGAACCAAAAACTATGTGAAGACGTATACATTGAGGGCCATAATCACATCTGCTCATTTGCATCTCTAATCTGTCTCTCCCTCTTCTTTGATCCTCGGTTTCATCTTCTCCTCCTCGTTGAATATTTGATTCCTCCGAAACCGGTAACTACTTTGCAATTTTCTGTTAATTCTCCACGAAATATCTGAATTCTCCCACTGATTTAACTCGATTTCGCATCTTCGATCATCTTCCTCATTACTATCGGTGTAGAGTGATAATGTGGAAACTGAAGATCACCAAGGGAGGCAGTCCATGGCTGAGGACGACTAATAATCACGTCAAAAGACAGTTTTGGGAGTTCGATCCGATCCTCGGGACGCCTGAGGAGCTCGCCGCCGTCGAGGAAGCGAGGAAGTCTTTTACTGAGGATCAGTTCTCGAAGAAAACATAGTGCTGATATGCTCATGCACCTTGAGGTATTCTTTTTGTTATTGTTGAATTTCCGGGTTTACGAATCTTGAGTAACCTCGCTGGTTGTGTGGAGCATCTTTTTTTTTCAGTGATTGTTGAGGAATGTTTTGCTTTCATGGAGTCAAGAAGTGAAATTGATAGAGAGAGAGAGAGAGAGATCATACTTTTTTAAGTCTTTGTATCTTTGGATCAGTTTCTGTATGAATTTTTGGACTTCTAGGTCTGTCAATCTCTGATGAGTGGGTTTTGACCCCAATAGGATTCGTCTCACATTATTTCGTAATAAACTTATGTTGATAAAAAAAAACAGTAATGAGAGATTAAGAAATTACATTGTGTTTGGCTGTAGCTTTAGAAAAAAGAAGTCACATTGTGTTTGGTAAAAGAGAAATGCTCCCAAGTAGCAGAATTTGATGTTTTTGTCACAAAAATAAGCAGGGCGAAAATGAAAAAAAAATAGCACTCATTAAAGGGTGTAAAGATATATAGAAACAACGGAAAGCATGAGATTTGACACGGAGAAACAAACAAAGAGAGCCAAACGATATAACCTGCAACTCAGACGCATCATGGAAGAAGGAGACAAATTAAGGAGGCATAATTAAGGTCGGTCCTGAGAAATGGAGAATCAAGGGAACAACACAAAGGAGCAACATGAAGAAGGAATGTGGGATCACCGCTTATAGCCGAGACACTAGCCTTAGAGGAAGCCATTTCCCAGGTTAGGCAAAGAGGAATTAAGCGAGTTATTTTTAAGTCCGATTCAAGTGAATTGGTAGCGGCTCTAAAGAAGGAGGAATACCTGAAAGAGCTGGACGGGCTTCTAAACGACGTCAAGAAGAGTGTGAGAGACTTTGATCTGGTTGTTTTTGAGCATGTAAACTGTCAGGATAACATAATTGCAGACACAATTGCAAAATCTGTAGTAAGAGCTCATCCCACCTGTTGATCGGATTGATGAGTAATAAAAAGTTAAACAAGTTAAAAAGGGTTTAAAGACAATTATACCCTTAAACCAAACAAAATTAAATTAGAATAATTATTTTTAAATGTATTACACTAATGAATTTAGGTTCACAAATCATTAATTAAGGTTTAAATTTTTGGATTTAGGGTTTAAGGTTTTGAGAAAAACAAATGAGAAGTAATAGTATAATAGTTTTTTCCTCTTTGATGAATGTTATTTTTGTCATTTTCACCATGATATGTTTTTTGTGAAAAAAAAACATGAAATGTGCTATTTTTGAGAATTGTCCTATTTAAAAATGTTATTTAACTTTTAGTAGGGTTCATTGCCTTTTTTATCGCAATTGAATAATATCACATGATTCACATAAATGTCTTGAATGTTTGTGGTTTAGAACAGTTTTTGGTTTTTGATTTTTCAAAAACCATTTTACTTACCAACCAAGATTTTTTTGAAAATGGCTTCCCTACAATGCTCGGAAACTGTTTTTTTTTTTTTTGTATAACTACCTATTTGTAAGCAAAAATCAAAATCCACTATTTTTTAATTTTTTTTAGTAATGGTTCAATGACTTTTTCTAAAGAGATTGCTATATTTATACGTTAATATAGTAAAAAGATATCAAATTGATAAAATAATAACTAATCATAATCATTGAGGTTTAACAAAAAATAATTTGTGTACATCTAAAATCTAATATTAAAATTTCTGAAAATAATCTATATTAATAAAATTATTTCTTAAACTTTTTTATAAAATTAGTATAAAGTTAAATATATTTTTAAATTGTGAAATAACCTATATATATTTATCTACTTATAAATTTTCAGATTTTTTCTAAGTTTTTACTTTCTATATAAATAGATAAATAAGACTCTGAGAAAAGTATAAAAATCACATTTAATAATTTTAAGCATATAAAACAAAACCTATAAATTAAAAATATTTTTAATATATCAAAACCAAAAACCAAAAAAATTACCATTCTAAGTTTTGTAAAAAACTAAATTCTAACCAAAATCAAAAACTCCGTACACATTCAGGGCCATAATCACATCTGCTCATTTGCATATGTGATCTGTCTCTCCCTCTTCTTCGATCCTCGGTTTCATCCTCTCCTTGTTGAATCTTTGATTCTTCCGAAACCTGTTACTACCTTGTAATTTTATGTAAATTCTCCACGAAATATCTGAATTCTCCCACTAATTTAACTCGTTTTCGCATCTTCCTTCATCTTCCTCGTTACAATCGATGTAGAGCGAGAATGTGGAAACTGAAGATCGCCGAGGGAGGCATTCCATGTCTGAGGACGACTAATAATCACGTCGGAAGACAGTTTTGGGAATATGATCCGAAGCTCGGGACGCCTGAGGATCTCGCCACCGTCGAGGAAGCAAGGAAGTCTTTTACTGAGAATCGGTTCTCGAAGAAACATAGCTCGGATCTGCTTATGCGCCTTCAGGTACTCTTTTTGTTATCATAAATCTTGAAGAACCTCGCAGGTTGTGTTGCTTTCATGGTGTCAAGAAGTGAAATCGAGAGATATAGAGAGAGAAAGTGATCATACTTTTTTCAAGTTTTGATATATATATATATGAACATTTTTCACTGACTAGTTTACTCATTCAGCAAAATCAATATAGAACGAAGCGTAAACATTAATGTAAATTTTATCAGGAGCATGTGAGCTTAGGGCAAACCAGATTGCTTTGTATGTTACTGTTATAGTAGCTACTTCACAGAACTAATAGTTTCTCTCATTTTTGTAATTCCATGTATACTGTTGGTTTTATGAGTGTTTGTCTCATATAAGAAGCAACTCAATCAACTTGTTATTGGTTCTTCATTAACCAACTGAACTCACTTCAACAAAGTGAAGAGACAACCAACTTGTGGTTGAATCCTCTTAACAAACAATCAACACAACCACCTGAGCTAGAGAGATAAATCGGTTGTGAAGAGAAAGAACACACTAGTTTGAGACTTATCCTTATGAATACACCAACACTTAGAGTTTGTGTACATAAAAGAAGAGAAGGATTAAGAATCAGTAAGCTAGGTGTTTAAGCACAGAATAAAGAAGACTTTGAGTGATTATTTAGACAAGAATGGTTAGCCTTTCAGGCTAACCCACACGCTTAATCCCTTCACTCTACATTGGAGCGATTTGATAATCACATAAGTAAAGAAGAAGAAGCTAGGCGGAAGTGTACAAATGAAGACTTGTCTTTCTATTATATTTTCTGTGTGTGTTAACATTGTTTCTCTATGTCTTTATATAGACAGAACTACAAGAGTGTGATTGATCAACAAGAGGAGCCTGTGTAATAAACAAGTAAGAGGTGGAGAGGAGCCTGTGTAATAAACAAAGGAGAAGTGGGAAGGAGGCAAGGGAGCACCAAGGGAGTGTGGTGGTCCTTGCTTACCACTCAGTGCGTGGTCCATAGCTTCCACCAAGGTTTTCACTCTCATCTGATCAAGGTAAGAAAGGTTTTCACTCTCATCCGATCAAGGTAAGAAATTGTAACTTTTACTTTTTACTTTTACTTCTTCTTTGATTTTTACTGTCATCCTCTCTTCTCTTGCTTAACAAGCCTGAGTTTCTTTGCAGCACAAGTCTTCATTACTTGCAACACACTTCATGACTTCACAGCCTCCTTTTCTTGTGTACACATGGTTTGATTGTGTTTTGACTCAACTCTTCTTTTTCAGTTTGATGTGGGGATGCTTGGCCTTCACTTCCTTTGTTTGGCCTTCACATCTCCTTCTCATTGCTTCACTCTAATACCCTCCCTCAAGCTTGGACTGCGGGAGCCATTGGCGACCAAAGGCCAAGCTTGCAACATGAAGATGACTACCTCATTAAAAACCTCATCATGTAAGACCTCTTTGGGATAAAACCAGGATGAGGACAAAAAGAGTATAGCCTCCACGGTTCATTTGGGATAGCTATGACCTTGGTTTTGATTTGGACTAGCTTTCTCCTCAGAAGTCTTCAATGAATTCAGCTTTGGCAAGAACGGACCTAAAGGTTTGATCTTTAGGGTTGCGGATACCAAGAACTGAACTTGTACTTGACAGGCTTCTCTTCTCATTCCTTAGTTCTTCATGTCTTGACTTTTCAACTGAATCATTTCTTTGCCATCTCCTTTGAAGCTCTTAAGCATTTGAAGCTCTCATTGATTTCTTTGAGGCTCTTATGGTCTTCTTTTCCCTTAAAAAAAAAAGAGATAAAGAAGAAGAGATTAAGTATTGCCATAAGGAATATCAAATGATCAAATGATGAGTATTAAAGCCTAAGAGATATCAAGGTTTAATGTTGCAATTCAGAGCTCAAATGAGTAAATAAACAAGCAATTGAACTAAGGTAATAAATATGCAGATAATTGAAATGGGAGATAAGGTTTAGAAGTCAGCCTTTTCTTTGAAGAGGATTGGTCTTTGAATGGAATGAAGGCGGTTTTATTCCATCTTGGAACCGCCAATGGTGAGAGCATTGGACACAAACATCAAACTTAGGCTTAAAGCGGTTTGAAGTCTGGCCAATCATCTCTCTTGTTTGAACAGCCCATTTCTCATTTTTTTTTTCTTTGTCATCTTCCTTAGTCTTCATCCAAGTTTCTCATGACTTGTGCTTCAAAGTCCTCTCCTTTGATCCTTTTATCAGGAGATTCAAGCAAACTAAGGCTTAAAGCATTTGCATGAAATTCACATGATAAACTAAGTAAATAATCAATAAGAGATCAAAATGGATAATGGACGAAATGGAGTTTTAGAGTTCAGCCTTTTGAATGTGAAGGCTGAATTGGTGGAATGCGGTTTGAGCATCTTGCTTGGGACCGCCTTTTGGACTCATGGTTTGAACCATGGCCTTAAGTTGAATCACAAGCGGTTTAAGCTCCATCTTGGAACCGTATTGTGCTTTGGCTTGGACACCAACAACATACTGAAGTTGATTCATCACTTTCCACCATCTTGTCCATCCACTTGAAAGCCCATCTTAGCCACCTTTGGTCTACTTGTCCAAGCTAGCCATGAGGACAAGATTAAACATATCTTGTGGACTTCAAGTTGATGACACTTGGTTCTAACTCCAGGCTTGAGCTGATTCAACACCTTCCATTACCTTTCATTGAAGCTAATGGCAATTGGTTCTAACTCCAAGAGTGTGGTGCCTTGTTAAGCTATTAATCTACACCATTTGATGTGTGAGTACCTGAAATGATTCTTCACAAATGATGGTGAGATATCAAAGAGAATAAAAGAATGATAATATTGAGAATATGAAGAATAAGTAACCAGAGATTTTGAGAATAAGAGAAGTATAAGAGAGAATATAGGTAACCAGAATATGGAGAATAAAAGAGTTTTCTCAAGAGTTCTTATAGAAGGAGATTTGAATTCTGTTTTCTTGAGTTAGAGCGGAAGCATTGGAACAACCATGAACACCACAAATCTCACAACCGTGGGTTACATGGACTGAAAAAGATGGACCAAGCATAACATTGATTTGTTTGCTGGCCTTTAACGTACTTCACTTAGGATCATGCTTATACCACTGAGGTGATAGCACAATTTTGAAGCCAAACTTGGACTCTTAATTTGAATTATATTTTCTTGAGTTAGAGCCACATTGGAACAACCATGAACACCATAAATCTCACAACCGTGGGTTACATGGAATGAACAAGATGGACCAAGCATATCATTGATTTGTTTGCTGGCCTTTTACGTACTTCACTTAGGATCATGCTTATACCACTTTGGTGATAGTACAATTTTGAAGCCAAACTTGGACTCTTTCCCCCTGGAAGCATGAATCCATATAACAACTATGAAGTGTATGAATCAAGCTACTTTTCTCATTTGGAATGAGGAGGACAAGAACCAACTAAAAGAAGTATAGTTTTCTTCATCTTCCCAAGCGCTTGTTCTTGGGATCCATAATGAGATCGGAACTTAAGCATGCTTAAAGGAAGAGAAGTATAAGAATGAATATGAGCTTAAGGGTTTAGAAACAGCCTTTATTTTGAATGAAGGACTGAATGGGCTGATTTGGGAAGCGAATTGCTCTCCCTTGTGAGGTTGATTTTGCGGCTTGAACTCCACTCCTTAGAGCCGCATGAAGCTCATGGTTTGGTGCCCTTGGACCATGGCTTTATGCCACATTCGGTTGATTCCATCTTGGAGCCGAAATGTGGTTTTGACTTGGACAACATTAGATTGAGTTGATTCAGCATGCTTAGCCTTTTAAACATGGTTCTAACAACAAGTCTAATGAGTCTTTATTAAGCCATCACTCTTCACCATCTTTTAAATGCCTGAAAACAAAGTTCTTCACAAAGATTGGTGAGCTAACAAAGAAAAAAAATTGAGAATAATTGAGAACAAACTGAATGATAGATATTTATGATAGAATATAGGGTATAGCAGCGAATTTAGAGAATAGTATATTATAATAGAGTATAGTTGCGGAAGACTTGAGATTGTGGTGGGGAAAAGAGTTTTGGGCTCAAGAGTTCCAATGGACAGAGTTTTTTTTTTTTTTCTTGAGCATTTGCGGAAGCATTCTTCAGTCCATAGTCTTCAAGCTTCATGGCTGAGCAACAGTGCTGGTGAGGTCTTCAGTTTCTCACCAGTCTTTCATCAAAGGATTGGAGGACAACTCCGTTTCCTACAATCTCAATCAATAAACATTAGAGTAATTCACATTCAAGTGATTTTTGAATGTTTAAATATTGTGTCAATGGAACAAAACACTTTGTCCATCAACCAAACAAAACCATTCAAGGCTAAGACATTTTCAAAATATTTTTCCAGAATATTGAACCTTTTAAAAGGATTTTTTTTTTAAAGTCTTTTCGTTTCAAGGAAAAATTGCAAAACAATTTTAAAAACAATTTTCCAAGAATTTTAAAACTTCTAAAATATCTTCTCAGAGCCAAAAATTTCTTAGGAACAAATCGAAATATTTTTAAAAATATTTTCCTTGATTTTAAAAATGTTTTCCCAAAATCTTTTCAAAGGGATTTTCAAAGATGAATAATTTTCTAAAATCATTTTCAAGGTTGTAAAACTCTTTTAAAATTTCTCAAAACAATTTTAAAATTATTCTGAACTATTTAAAAACATTTTCAAGGACAGAGTAATTATAAATGCTTTCCATAACATTTTCGAAATTCAAAATTCTTTTTAAAATCAATGTTCTTCAATTCACTATCACTCTCTCTCCCTCCCTCAAGCCTTGGCTTCTTCAGATTTTAAATCCTTCAACCAAGCTTTTAAATGAGATAAATGAGGGGATGAGATGAAAGTGTTTGAGAACAAAACCAAAGAAAGAACTTCATCTTTACAAAATCGATTCAAGCATAAAATAGATGAAGTCTTTTGTTCCATATTTCCCTCCCTTAAGCTATGTTCTTGGGATCTCAATTCAAGATCTGAATCAGAGCTTTGAAGTGGAAGAAAAAGAAACCAAAACAATTTATCCTAACTCTCTTCTCTTCCCACGTTTTGAATCCCAGCAATAATAGCTCATCAAAACGGTTTCAGAACAATAGGAATAAGAAAGAAAGATCCTTGGATTTAACAAGAAAAGATGAAAAGAAGAAGTGAGTCCAGCCCAAGAGAGCAACCTTGCTCTGATACCATGTTGGTTTTATGAGTGTTTGTCTCATATAAAAAGCAACTCAATCAAATTGTGATTGGTACTTCATTAACCAACTGAACTCACTTCAACAAAGTGAAGAGACAACCAACTTGTGGTTGAATCCTCTTAACAAACAATCAACACAACCACCTGAGCTAGAGAGATAAATCGGTTGTGAAGAGAAAGAACACACTAGTTTGAGACTTATCCTGATGAATACACCAACACTTAGAGTTTGTGTACATAAAATAAGAGAAGGATTAAGAATCAGTAAGCTAGGTGTTTAAACACAGAATAAAGAAGACTTTGAGTGATTATTTAGACAAGAATGGTTAGCCTTTCAGGCTAACCCACACGCTTAATCCCTTCTCTCTACATTGGAGCGATTTGATAATCACATAAGTAACGAAGAAGAAGCTAAGCGGAAGTGTACAAATGAAGACTTGTCTTTCTATTATATTTTCTGTGTGTGTTAACATTGTTTCTCTATGTCTTTATATAGACAGAACTACAAGAGTGTGATTGATCAACAAGAGGAGCCTGTGTAATAAACAAGTAAGAGGTGGAGAGGAGCCTGTGTAATAAACAAAGGAGAAGTGGGAAGGAGCCAAGGGAGCACCAAGGGAGTGTGGTGGTCCTTGCTTACCACTCAGTGCATGGTCCATAGCTTCCACCAAGGTTTTCACTCTCATCTGATCAAGGTAAGAAAGGTTTTCACTCTCATCCGATCAAGGTAAGAAATTGTAACTTTTTACTTTTACTTCTTCTTTGATTTTTACTGTCATCCTCTCTTCTCTTGCTTAACAAGCCTGAGTTTCTTTGCAGCACAAGTCTTCATTACTTGCAACACACTTCATGACTTCACAGCCTCCTTTTCTTGTGTACACATGGTTAGATTGTGTTTTGACTCAACTCTTCTTTTTCAGTTTGATGTGGGGATGCTTGGCCTTCACTTCCTTTGTTTGGCCTTCACATCTCCTTCTCATTGCTTCACTCTAATATATACTTCTTTGGATATGTAGATGAATGTAGTTAGAAATAGATGGATTAGTACAAATAGAGCTAATTTTTAGATTTCTGGAATGAAGCAACAAAATTTAGTCTTGAAAATGGCTATCTGCTTTTGTATTAGTTTCATTTTCATCTACCATCTTCACTTTGCCAGTGAAAGTGAAAAAGACAAAATAAACAAATCCAATATAGTGACTACGATCTTGAGAAATTAACAAGACCAAACTTTTACTCATCTACTTACAACTAAAAGGAGGAGTTGTACATGTTTTGTATCGATGAATTAGAAACTTCTAAGTTAATTATATTATTGCGACTTTTCGGGGAAGGCTTTTCTTTGCTACCTATTGTATGTCTATGTAATTTATATTTTCTTAAACCGTTGTTTTAGCCTTTGAGTCTATGGATTTGTCCTCAATTTCATAGTGGCTATCCTATGATCTCCCATCAGGGCTTGATATATGGCACCAGCGGCTAAAATGTTCTGATATTCAAGCAGTTATTAGGTTTAGAAATATCATTTTCTAATCTGAAATTTATCTCTCAACGCTTTCTGTAGTTTTCAAGAGAAACTTGATTTGCCCATTTTACCTCAAGTCGAGATCAAAGATAGTGATGATGTTACAGACAAGATGGTGGAAAACACGTTAAAGAGAGGTTTAGATTTCTATTCAACGACACAGGCGCATGATGGGCACTGGCCAGGAGATTATGGTGGTCCTATGTTTCGTCTACCAGGACTGGTGAGTTTATAAACTTTGTGTCTCTCAGATCTTTTTTCCAAGATCTGATGAATGCTCGGCAAGATCTGATTCCGCTTACATGCTTTCAGATAATTGCACTCTCCATAACTGGAGCGCTGAATACAATATTGTTGAAACAACATGAACAAGAAATGTGCTGTTATAATCTCTATGATCACCAGGCAAGAGATGTTTTCCTACCTTTATTATACTTCTGTTTTCTTGCAATGTCTTGTTTAAGTTTCCCTAAACTTTTCATCTCCTTAGACACATAATATGCCTATTAAACAATATTTTTATGTTTTAAAGAGTTCCTTCTTCTACTTTCCGATTTAAAATTTTTTTAGACTAATGTGGAGATTGTTTCAGAATGAAGACGGTGGTTGGGGTTTAAATATTGAGGGCCCCAGCACCATGTTTATATCTGTCTTGAACTATGTTACTTTGAGGTTTCATGGAGAAGGACCTAACGATGGAAATGGAGCTATGAAGACAGGGCGAGACTGGATACTAAATCATGGTGGAGCTACCAATATCACATCTTGGGTAAAAATGTGGCTATCTGTACGGAAGTCTTGACCTCTATGTTCATTTAAGGTATCGTATGAATGTTTATGTTACTTGACTCATCTCTTTATCTTGTAAAAGGTACTTGGAGCTTTTGAATGGTCTGGAAATAACCCACTACCACCTGAGATATGGCTTCTTCCGTATTTCCTGCCAATCCATCCAGGTGCTCATAAATATTTGTTGAATGAAAATTTCTATAGAAGGATATAGAGGATCTAGAAGATAATAATATTAGTAAATATTACATATTTATTATATTAGATATGTACATATATATGTCTATCTAGTTTAGGAATAATATCTAGTATAAATATACTTGTAACCTAATCATTGTATCCATGAGAGTCAATATACAATTCTCCCAATCCTAAACTCTCATCAATCTCTACATGGTATCAGAGCGGGTTCGCTCCGAAATTTTGATAAGTGCTTCCGCTATTCAAGTTCATCATGAACCTCTGAATCTAAGTCATCGTGCTTCATTATTCAAGCCAAAGTGCCTCTGAATCTAAGCCATAGAGCTTCTTATTCAAGTCTATCATAGACCTCTGAATCTAAGCTTCTTCTTATTCAAGTCTATCGTAGACCTCTGAATCTAATCTAACGATCAAACTTTTTTTTTTTTTTTCCTTTATTCTTCTACTTTTTTAAAAAAAAAAAAAGATTTTGTTTCGAAAGCAATCAAAATTGTGCTTTGTTTTCTTTCAATTAAAGAAAAAAAAAGTAAAAAAAGTTTTTTTTGGCACACCATTTGGTTTCTACCCACGATTGTGTGCTTATTTTTTTTTTCCATTAAACAAAGGAGTTCTCTAGTTATTTTCATTGGTTTTTCATTAAAAAAAAAGCAAAAAAAAAAATTAAAGAAAAGAGGATAAGTTTCACGACTTCTTCTTCTTCAGTTTATAACCGCACTTCGGTCATCCCTCATCACCTCCATCACCGGAGACAATCACCTCCACCACCTCTCCCAAGTGCAACCATCTCATGATGTCATCAAAACGAGTTTTTCGATTTCAGCTATCACGCAAGCAGAAGATACGAAAGAGGATAATTGAAGCTCACCGCAATCAATCCAAATCAATCTCAAGCCGTTGATTCCGCTTCGCTCCATAACCCCCTTGAGCTTGAGGGGGCGTATAGAAGGATATAGAGGATCTAGAAGATAATAATATTAGTAAATATTACATATTTATTATATTAGATATGTACATATATATGTCTATCTAGTTTAGGAATAATATCTAGTATAAATATACTTGTAACCTAATCATTGTATCCATGAGAGTCAATATACAATTCTCCCAATCCTAAACTCTCATCAATCTCTACAGTTATCTGTACGGAAGTCTTGACCTCTATGTTCATTTAAGGTATCGTATGAATGTTTATGTTACTTGACTCATCTCTTTATCTTGTAAAAGGTACTTGGAGCTTTTGAATGGTCTGGAAATAACCCACTACCACCTGAGATATGGCTTCTTCCGTATTTCCTGCCAATCCATCCAGGTGCTCATAAATATTTGTTGAATGAAAATTTCATGTGCTCTCCACTCTTTTCTATATCTTTTTATATCCTTTTTTATATCTTTTAATGAAAATTGGGCTTTATATATGTAGTTTATGTACCCTGCTAAGAAATGAGTTCCAATAAGAGTGTGTGATCTAACCATCAACCATGGACAACTCTGGAAAGAATTTGTTCATCTAATCATATATAGCAATCTATTTTACTAATTTGCACACTTGTTCAGACAACACGGATAAAATGTGCATTTAAAAAGATGAATATGGTTATCTTTTCCTACAGCTTATTATGTACATATATATATTAGTGCACAGTAGAACAACATAATAAAAATATTCTTCATGCCCCAGGAAGGATGTGGTGTCATTGTCGGATGCTCTAAGAAAAACATTGGAACATATTCATTACGAAGATGAGAATACAAAGTACATTTGCATAGGACCAGTCAATAAGGTATGCAGATCGAACTTCCATAACATCTTCTTGATGAGGAACTAGGAACCAACCAACCCATTCCCATCATGAGGCAAGCTCCAAGAACAAGATCCGGAACTAGAGACATGCGTGAGAGCTTCAACCTTGGAGTAGCAAGCTTATTCAACAACCAGAGCTTGGAGAGTATCACGGACCAGCTGAGCACGCTCAACATCACTGAAGAACAGCTAAGTGAAGATCAGCAAGACACGGTTCAAGCTCAAAAGAAAGAAGCAGCAGCTTGTATAGAAGCTTATCACATCCAAGTCGGTCCACATGATCATGAAGAAGAAGTGCATAAGACTTGGCCATTGTTCTCAATTCGACAAGAGCATGGAGTTTCCTTATTCAGCATCCAAGCTAAATGAAACGCTGCACTTCAATCACACACGGTTCAATCAATCAAGGTATGGTTTACTTCAAATTCAATTAAACTAACCGTGTGCTCTTGTTTTGTTTTCAGGTCGACTAAGTAGTTCAATTAGTTATTTCGGTTTAGTAGTTCATTAGCTTTGTAATTCGGTTAAGTTAGTTTTCTTTTCAGTACTTGTAATTCTTGTAATTTGCTTCAAGTCCCCAAGTAGGGCAAAGCTGCATCGGTTTGTTTATAAGGCCTCTAGAGCAGCCGTGTATCTTTACAACTCATATCAATAAAGAAACCGGAGCTTTTCATCTTTGAAAACCCTTTTGAAGTCTTGAGTTCGTGTGTAATATCGACCTTGAGCAAATCTTGACTTATCAAAGCTTAGATCCATAAGGCTTTGTGGCGTCTTCAATCCATTCCATCAACCGATCCAGCCAAAGAGAGTTGAACAACCAGTTGGCTTGATTCCATATCACTCGCATCATTCGACCATCACCTAGCTTGAAGGAGAGCGTTGAACAACCAGCCTTCTTGCTCCATATCCACCCTCGTGCTTACATCATTTTGGTATCAGAGCCGAAAGGTTCTTGATTCAAGGTGATATCTATCCTTGAAACGATTTTCCTTTCTGCTCTTTGTTAGTTCTTTGAGTTTTGTTTCTTTGTTTCCGCATCTTAAGAAAAACCCATAAAAATCGTTTTTGATCTTTCATTATTTCTTTCTTGTTGCATTCATTATATTAAAAAAAAAAAAAAAAAAAGGTTGGATCGATTGCTTGTGTGGACTTTGATTGCTGTGGTTTGTTTGTGATCTTAGGAGTAACCATCGAGTTGTTTACCTCTAGGAATCCATAGCCGCCGCCTGCTTTCTTTGGTTTGTTTGCATTAGGTCGATAGTAGAAACCCTCCATACTTGCCATATTAGAACTTTGACAAAAAAAAAAGAATTTTCATATTGCACTTGTTTGTTTGTTCGAATTTGGTCTTGCCTCCTTGTAGTCAAAACCGAACTTGAACTTTGCCTTTTGTTAGTTTGATATTTCCATTTTGCTTGTTTCGATTCCTCCTTTTTGTCTTGTGTTGCGATTAGTTGGTTTCTTGCATTGCACTTTTCCTTTTTGTTATTTCCTTTCTTTGTTTCTTTTCCTTTTGCATTTGATCTTGTTTGTTACTTGTGTGTAGGCAAATGGGAGACAACCAAGAGCAACCTCAACCAACGTCACAACAACTCCTTGACGCAATAAGGAGCATCAGCGATCGCATGAATGTGATGGAGCAATTACTTCCACAAGCTCACGCACACAATGGACAAGGTCCACGGCGACATCAACCAAGGAACCAAGCTGATGATGGAGACACTGACAGTGACATGCCAAGCTTGGAGGATGATGCCGATCAGGAGGAAGGTCCTAGGCAAGATGAACAGCCAAATGGGCGACGCCGAGTTGTTCACAGGAACCAAAGACGAGACCATGATGATGACAATCCATGGCAAGGTGGTAAAGACATCAAGTTGAAACCTCCTACTTTTGCAGGCAAGGTGGACCCTGATGCATACATTGACTGGGAAAGAAGAATGGAGTATATCTATGATTACTATCAATACTCCGAGGGAAAGAAGGTCGCACTAGCAGCTGCTCAACTCACGGGCAATGCTCTAACATGGTGGGATCGTGAAGTCTCTGAAAGAAGGAGGCTTAGGCGTGGGCAAGTCAACCAATGGGATGACATGAGAGCTATGCTCAGAAAGAGGTATGTGCCTACATACTATTACCGAGACTTACACAAACGTTTTCGAAGTCTTTCTCAGGGAAACAGGTCAGTTGAGGAATACTTTGAGGAGTTTGAAGTTGTCAAGAACCGGTTAGAAGTTCAGGCACCAGATGAGACACTCATGGCTCAGTTCGTTGATGGACTTCAAGACCGCATTGCAAGGAAGGTGGAGAGACAAGTGTATGGAGACTTTGACGAGCTGATGCACTTTGCTACTCAAGCTGAACAACAAATCAAGAGGAAGATAGCCTCCACTCCACGCAACAAGAATACTTGGAGTCAGCCCAATCAAAAGACGTATGACAAGGGCAAGACACAAGTAGCTGATGATCGGTTCAAGAAGGACAAGGCCGAGACATCCAAAACCACTAAAACAGATTCAGGTACTCCTAGACCTAAGAAGAATCGTGATATAACCTGTTTTAAGTGTCAGGGCAAAGGACATTATGCCAATGAATGCCCAAACCGTCGTGTGATGCTGATCAACGACCAAGGAGAGTATGAGACTGAAGATGAACAAGAGCCAGAACCAACTGATTCTGAAGGAGAAATAACCGACTATCCTGAAGTGGGAGAGATATTGGTTACAAGGAGAGCTCTTAGTGCCATGTTTGAACCTGAAACCGTGCAAAGAGAGAACATCTTTCACACAAGATGCAACATACAATCAAAGGTATGTAGCTTGATTATTGATGGTGGTTCTTGCACTAACGTGGCTAGCAAGTATCTTGTTGATAAGTTAGGTCTCAAGACAACTAAGCACCCCAAGCCATACCGATTGAAATGGCTAAATGATGACACGGTGTTGAAGATTGGAGAGCAAGTATCCGTGCCTTTCAGTGTAGGCAAGTACACGGATGAAGTTAAATGCGATGTGGTTCCAATGGAGGCTGGACATCTCTTATTGGGAAGACCTTGGCAATATGACAAGGATACTCTTCACCATGGGCGAACTAATTTCTACTCATTCAGCCATAACAACCGCAAGCACAACTTAGCTCCTCTTACACCACAAGAAGTGTTTGAAATGCAAAAATCCATGAACCAAATAAACAAGGCTCGTAAGACCAACTTGTTTATTACTCCAACTTCGGTTTGTAAAGCTATTGATTGCAAAACACAGGTGCTACTAATGGTCTTTAGAGAATGTTTGCTTTCAGGTCCAATAGATTCGGAGCTGCCAACCGAAGTTAAAGAGCTTCTCAAGCAATTCGGAGATGTGTTTCCTGATGAGATTCCAGCTGGTTTACCTCCAGTCCGAGGCATTGAGCATCAGATAGATCTTATTCCCGGAGCTCCATTGCCTAACAGACCTGCGTATAGAGTTAATCCAGAAGAGTCTAAGGAGCTAGAGAAGCAAGTCCAAGAGTTAATGTCAAAAGGATACATCCGGGAGAGTTTAAGTCCTTGTGCCGTGCCAGTCTTGTTGGTGCCAAAGAAGGATGGAACCTGGAGGATGTGTGTGGATTGCCGAGCTATAAACAACATCACAATCAAGTATAGGCATCCAATACCACGCCTTGATGACATGCTAGATGAACTAAGTGGAGCCACAATCTTTTCAAAGATTGATCTTAAGAGCGGCTATCATCAAGTTCGAATGAAGGAAGGTGATGAATGGAAGACAGCCTTTAAGACCAAGAGAGGCTTATACGAATGGCTAGTCATGCCATTTGGACTCACCAATGCTCCAAGTACATTCATGAGACTCATGAATCACGTGCTAAGAGCATACATTTGTAAGTTTGTTGTTGTTTACTTTGATGATATTCTTATATACAGCACTTGCTTATCGGATCATTTGATCCATCTTGAGAAGGTTTTAAACACTCTGAGAGTAGAAGGCCTATACGCCAACCTCAAGAAGTGTACCTTCTGTACTGATCAAGTAGTTTTCCTAGGTTTTGTTGTAAGTTCTCAGGGTTTGCAAGTAGATGAGGAAAAGATCAAAGCAATCCGAGATTGGCCAACACCAACAACCATAGGACATGTGAGAAGTTTCCATGGGCTAGCCAGCTTCTATAGGCGGTTTGTCCGAGACTTTAGCACCATTGCAGCCCCATTAACATCAGTTATCAAGAAAGACGTTGCATTCAAATGGGGAGAAGAACAAGAACAAGCTTTTCAGAAGCTCAAGGATCGTTTGATCCAATCACCGGTTTTGTGTTTGCCTGACTTTGATAAAACATTTGAGATTGAATGTGATGCTTCAGGAACAGGAATTGGAGCTGTTCTAACTCAAGGAGGCAAACCGGTGGCATTCTTTAGTGAAAAGCTTCATGGAGCTTCACTAAACTATCCTACTTATGACAAGGAGCTATATGCGCTTGTAAGGTCTCTCGAAACTTGGCAACATTACTTATTATCTAAAGAGTTTGTTATTCATACAGATCATGAGACTCTAAAGTACTTAAGAGGCCAAACATCACTTAAGAAGAGACACGCAAGGTGGCTTCAATTTGTGGAGACGTTTCCCTATGTCATTAAGTACAAGAAGGGGAAAGAAAACATTGTAGCTGATGCACTTTCAAGGAGGCATGCCCTGATAGCTACAATGGAGGCCAAGGTTTTGGGTTTTGAGCACATCAAAGACCTATACCAAGATGATCCCGACTTCAAAGACACCATCCAACTGTGCAACAAAGGCGCAATAGGTCCATTCTATTTGCAAGATGGTTTTCTTTTCAGGGATAAGAGGTTGTGCATTCCACAAGGATCAATGCGTGATCTAATACTAAGGGAAGCACACGGAGGAGGTCTCATGGGGCATTTCGGAATTGACAAAACGTTAAGCATTGTGATGGAGCATTTCTTTTGGCCACGCTTAAGGAGAGATGTGGAGCGCTTCTGTGCTAAGTGCATCACATGCCTACGAGCTAAATCCAGGTCACATCCACATGGTTTGTATACTCCATTACCTATTCCTAACATGCCATGGGTAGATGTTTCTATGGACTTTGTCTTAGGATTGCCGAGCATAAGGAGGAAGGATTCGATCTTTGTTGTTGTGGATCGATTCTCGAAGATGGCTCACTTCATCCCATGCAACAAGACCAATGATGCTACGCAAATAGCTGATTTGTTCTTCAAGGAGGTGGTGAAGTACCATGGCATTCCCCGCACCATAGTGTCAGACCGAGACACCAAGTTTCTAAGCCACTTTTGGAGAACACTATGGAGGAAGCTAGGCACAAAGCTTCTCTTCTCAACAACTTGCCATCCACAAACAGATGGACAAACTGAAGTTGTCAACCGCACTCTCTCAACCCTTTTAAGGGCTACGGTTGGTAAAAACTTAAGGAATTGGCTTGATTGTTTACCTTTCATTGAGTTTGCTTATAATCGTGTGCCACACTCTACTACTAAACTCTCTCCTTTTGAAGTTGTCTATGGTTTTAAACCAAATACTCCACTAGATCTTATGCCTTTGGAACACAAAGAACAGATGATTAGCCAAGATGGAGTGGAGAAGGCCGAGTTTGTCAAGAAGATCCATGAGAAAGTTAGAGAGAACATAGAGAAGAAGAACAAGCAAACCGAGGAGTATGTGAACAAGAAACGCAAGAAGGTCACCTTTGAAGAAGGAGATTGGGTTTGGCTACACATGAGGACAGAACGGTTTCCAAATGAAAGAAAATCTAAGCTATCACCACGAGGAGATGGTCCCTTCAAAGTCCTGAAGAAAATAAATGACAATGCGTATCACATTGATCTGCCAGGTGAGTTTAAAATTTCTCATACATTTAATGTTTCTGATTTATCTCCCTTTGATGCAGATGAGACAATTCTGAGGACAGAATCTTCGCAAGGGGGAGGGGATGATGAGGAACTAGGAACCAACCAACCCATTCCCATCATGAGGCAAGCTCCAAGAACAAGATCCGGAACTAGAGACATGCGTGAGAGCTTCAACCTTGGAGTAGCAAGCTTATTCAACAACCAGAGCTTGGAGAGTATCACGGACCAGCTGAGCACGCTCAACATCACTGAAGAACAGCTAAGTGAAGATCAGCAAGACACGGTTCAAGCTCAAAAGAAAGAAGCAGCAGCTTGTATAGAAGCTTATCACATCCAAGTCGGTCCACATGATCATGAAGAAGAAGTGCATAAGACTTGGCCATTGTTCTCAATTCGACAAGAGCATGGAGTTTCCTTATTCAGCATCCAAGCTAAATGAAACGCTGCACTTCAATCACACACGGTTCAATCAATCAAGGTATGGTTTACTTCAAATTCAATTAAACTAACCGTGTGCTCTTGTTTTGTTTTCAGGTCGACTAAGTAGTTCAATTAGTTATTTCGGTTTAGTAGTTCATTAGCTTTGTAATTCGGTTAAGTTAGTTTTCTTTTCAGTACTTGTAATTCTTGTAATTTGCTTCAAGTCCCCAAGTAGGGCAAAGCTGCATCGGTTTGTTTATAAGGCCTCTAGAGCAGCCGTGTATCTTTACAACTCATATCAATAAAGAAACCGGAGCTTTTCATCTTTGAAAACCCTTTTGAAGTCTTGAGTTCGTGTGTAATATCGACCTTGAGCAAATCTTGACTTATCAAAGCTTAGATCCATAAGGCTTTGTGGCGTCTTCAATCCATTCCATCAACCGATCCAGCCAAAGAGAGTTGAACAACCAGTTGGCTTGATTCCATATCACTCGCATCATTCGACCATCACCTAGCTTGAAGGAGAGCGTTGAACAACCAGCCTTCTTGCTCCATATCCACCCTCGTGCTTACATCACTTCTGTACCTAATTTTTTCCTTGTCCATTGTTATTAATTTTCATTCAAAAACTTAGTTTGGGGATATTTTAGACTTCGTATGTTTATTTTTTTTTAATCCTCTACTTTCATCATCTTAGTTTTGTGTTATTTTAACAGGTATTAAATATGCTTTGTTGTTGGGTAGAGGATCCAAACTCAGAGGCTTTCAAGTTGCACCTACCAAGAATCCATGACTACCTCTGGTTAGATGAAGATGGAATGAAGATGGAGGTATTAAATATTTCGTATTTGTATATATGATTATGTTAGGTTGAATATATGGACCAAGTTGCACCTCTTTAATCATTAACTCAATAATTTAGAAATACATATTCTTTAAATTTTAATTCGGAATCATAAGAATAAAATAAACACACTTGAGAACATCTGCTTCTCGTGTACTCTACCATGTTTCTTTCTTTTTTCTGCCAACCAAAACCATTCTTACTTTTTATCCAGTTACTAGTAATAAACATTGAACTTGTCGTCCATACTCTAATGCAGCAGCTATTGACAGGGTTATAATGGAAGCCAGCTATGGAATACGGATTTTTCTGTTCAAGCTATTCTTGCAACCAACTTTATCGAAAAATATGGGCCCGTTTTGAAAAAAGCACACTCATACGTCAAGAATTCTAAGGTTTGTGATAGTCATTTAATGAAGATTAGCGTACTCTCTAGATGTTACTTTACATCTCATGCGTGTTTCTTCTCATGAAATAGGTGTCAGAGGATTACCCTGGAGATCTGAGTTACTGGTATCGCCACATTTCTAAAGGGGCTTGGCCTTTCTCAACTGCAGATCACGGTTGGCCTATCTCCGATTGCACCGCATAAGGACTTAAAGTAATAACAATGTGATAGAGTTACCTTTCCCGATTTCTTCTCTGCTGGTAATGAGTTTGTTTATTCCCCCTTCAGGCTGCTCTTTTGTTATCCAAAGTTCCCAAGGATATTGTTGGTGAACCAGTAGAGACGAACCTGTTATATGATGCTGTTAATGTCATCGTTTCGTTGCAGGTTAGTTTTAGTTTCCCATAATTGTATCAATACGTATTGGTGCCAGTTGTAGTGTATTTTGATCATTTATACACTACTAGATTCTCCTTGTCTGATTAGCAACTAATTTCTGATTTCAGAATGCAGATGGAGGCCTCGCAACATATGAGCTCACAAGATCATACCCTTGGTTGGAGACATTTGCTTTTTGTATCTATGAGACTAATCTCTGATAAAGATGTGTGTACCATGGAAGTAGTTAAAACACATATCTAACTGTACTCGCCGTTGCTTGAGTTTTAAGTGAAAAGTCTGCTTATATCTGTTGGCAGCTAATCAACCCAGCAGAAACCTTTGGAGATATTGTTATCGACTACCCGCAAGGCGTTAGGATTCTCATTTGAAGGTATCAATTTCATTCATTTATGGAAATTTCCCTTGATGCACGAGAATCGTTCTGTAGTTACGTGGAATGTACGTCTGATGCTATCCAAGCTTTGGTAGCATTCCGAAAGCTTTATCCCGGTCATCGGAAGAAGGATGTAGATGAATGCATTGAGAAGGCGGTTAAGTTCATTGAATCTATTCAAGCAAAAGATGGCTCATGGTTTGTCTCTTGTCATGATAAAAAACCTATTTGCATAGTTTTATATTTTTTTCTTATAATATTGGTGTACCATCTTTCATTGTTTTATCTAGGTATGGATCATGGGCTGTTTGCTTCACGTATGGAACATGGTTTGGAGTGAAAGGCTTGGTAGCTGTTGTGAAAACATTGAAAAACTCTCCAACTATTGCCAAAGCTTGTGAATTTCTCTTGTCGAAACAACTTCCTTCGGGCGGATGGGGAGAAAGCTATCTTTCATGTCAAGACAAGGTTAATAATTATTTTGTACGTTTCACTAACTTCTACTTACTGCTCTTTGATGATTTGGTGTTTTTTTTTCTATTTCTGAATAGGTATATTCAAACATTGAAGGCAACAAGTCTCATGTCGTGAATACAGCATGGGCTTTGCTCGCACTCATTGGTGCTGGGCAAGTGAGTGAACTACTTAAAAGAAAATTTACACTTCAGCTTATCGTGCTCGTTATTTTTTCTCTACCTTCGCATCAATACTTATATCTCCTTTATGTGTGAGTGCTTAGGCTGATATAGATCAAAAACGACTACACCAGGCTGCACGATACTTGATTAATGCTCAAATGGAGGATGGTGATTTCCCACAATAGATAACAAGTTTCATTAACCATATTGGCGTTTACATTATAACCAGATTGGTGTTTACGTTATAATCACATTGGTGTTTAGTTGCATTATATCCACTAGGCTTAGGTGTTCGAGTATCCATTTGGGTTATTCTGGTTTTTGGATATTCGAGTTTAGGAATATAGAACTCACTCAGAATATTCGAGTTTGGTATGGTTCTATCTGGGTTTGGATCGGGTTCAGACACTTAAAATATGAAAAAATGGTTAAATTTGAATAAAATTTGTTAAATTTTGACAACTATAACTAATTTTTTCTGATATTTTTCGGTTTGTTTTTTGGTATTTCTCAGTATTTTTGTCTTAAAATAACTGAAAATTTCATGTTTATAATTATAATTTTGGATATGTTAAATTATTTTAAATCTTAATATAATTGATATTTTAGAAATATAATTGGATATTTCAAGTACCGATTTGGTTTATGGTTCGGATTCAGATTTAGTTTTTCGGATATAAGAGTTTAAGACCGGTTCAGGTATTTTGTTGGTTTCGGATTTGGTTCCATACCATTTTTCGGGTCAAACTCTGTTCGAATATTTGGATCCAGATGTTTTGCCCAGCCGGAATAACCACATTGGTGTATAGTTGCATTAGCTACTCTTCGTGAATGGGTGATTAATCGCTTGGCTTTTTCTCCCAGGAAATAATGAGAGTATTCAATAGGAACTGCATGATAACTTACACTGCTTATCGAAACATTGTTTTGATATGGGCGTTGGGTGAGTACGGTAGTAAGGTATTATTGCAACAAGGAGAATGAGTAGTTATTTCTCTAGGGCATGAACTCTGTTAGCTTAAATACTTACTTTTTATCCAAAGTTGTGTTATTCGTATGGATCTGCTCTCGTAGTTTTTACTGACCCAATCTTTGTGTAATTTCACTTTACTCAAATCTTGGTTGCATGATCAGATTTTGTTGGCTCCTCTGAAATTATAAGATTTTAGGGAAAATGTCTTTCGGTGAGAATAGCATGCAGCCGAATCTTTCCAATTCAGTGACTTTTCTTGTATTTGACTTCAACTCATGTTTCTACTAGTGCTTAGTTCGTGTCTCGGGTCGGTTTCCTACTTCGCTCTAAATATTAAACACGATAAACACATCTGTCCTGTCTATTTTGGCTAAACACCACTAGATTTAACTATGATTTAACTATAATTTAATTAGAGTTAATTGCTTATTGATAAATCGTCAAGAAGTCACCTGAAATATGGAAGTGAAAAAGTGGTCAATTTACTACTAGACTAGAACCGACATAAAAAGTGGTTAAGGAAACTTCAAGTTCATGTTGATTAGGGAGTATTCTTTCCAACAACACATTATATTCAAAGTTCTGTTCAAAAAAGTGTATGTCTAGCCACTTAGGGGCCGCTCAAGCAACGTTCGGACCATAGTCGTGGCGAGTAGGGATAAATCGGCTGACTATGTGGTGAAACGATTAATTTTCTCTTGGACCGTTTATTATCCGCGTTGGGCCGTTTAATTTCTCGCATTGGGTAGCCTAATTTCTGCGTTGGACCGCCTAGCTAATTTCCGAGTATATAAAAAAATTTAGACATTTCAAACAAACAAAAAAAAAATTAAACCCAACTAAAGTCTAATTTAATTTTGTTTAATCCTTTACGTTTTTTCCTTCGATTCAAAATGTTTAGTAAATGCTTGAATCAATATTTTTTTGCATAGATCTGTATAAAAAAAAATGAGATGGATTAAAAATGCCAAGAAAGAAGAAAGAGAAAGAGACGGCAACTAGCAAATCAACTTCATCATCTCTCCATTTAGTATAACAAGTGTAAAGTTAATGAGTCTAATTGGTAACACTATAGTGGAGTTGTAGAAAAAAATTGACAAAAAGGCTACCAATTATTAAAAGGAAATCGGCAAAAAAAAACCTGTACATTACCAAACTTGCCAAAAAAACACTAACATTTTTCTGGCAAAAAAAACCCGTACATTTCATTGACTTTTAAAAATATTCAGAAACTTTCGTTGACTGACCAATAAAGCCCGCCGTTAAAAAAACTAACGGAAAATCGTTAAACAAAACGACGTCGTTTTGGAAGAAATTAATTCTAAAAATCGTGTTTGGCTGGATTCGAACTCGTGACCTGAGGGTCCATAAAGGACACTCTTGCCACTGAACTAAGTAACACATTCATTTAAATATGAATCACATAGTCTTATATTGTATTGGAAGCAGAACATTATTAATATTGTTATACAATAATATAATAAATAAAAATATATGTTTGGAAGCAAATAAACTTAACACATACCAATTAAAATGCTCATATCATTTATAAAAATATTATTAAATAACATTTTTTAATCAAAATTACAAAATAACATATATTTTCTGTTAAAAATAATATTATTAAATTTTTTCTGTTATTAATTACATATATTTTTAATAA
This sequence comes from Isatis tinctoria, assembly GCA_010577795.1. Lineage (NCBI taxonomy): Eukaryota > Viridiplantae > Streptophyta > Magnoliopsida > Brassicales > Brassicaceae > Isatis > Isatis tinctoria. The sequence goes on along the minus strand of VHIU01000284.1, from coordinate 13,101 downwards.
TATTAATAATATTATTAAATTTTTCTCCTAAAATATATGTTATTTTGTAATTTTGATTAAAAACCGTTATTTAATAATATTTTAATAATATTAATAATATTATTAAATTTTTTCTGCTAAAATATATGTTGTTTTGTAATTTTGATTAAAAAACGTTATTTAATAATATTTTTATAAATGATATGAGCATTTTAATTGGTATGTGTTAAGTTTATTTGCTTCCAAACATATATTTTTATTTATTATATTATTGTATAACAATATTAATAATGTTCTGCTTCCAATACAATATAAGACTATGTGATTCATATTTAAACGAATGTGTTACTTAGTTCAGTGGCAAGAGTGTCCTTTATGGACCCTCAGGTCGCGAGTTCGAATCCAGTCAAACACGATTATCGTATTGGCTATAGTCAAAACGACGTCGTTTTGTTTAACGATTTTCTGTTAGTTTTTTTAGCGGCGGGCTTTATTGGTCAGTCAACGAAAGTTTCTGAATATTTTTAAAAGTCAATGAAATGTACGGGTTTTTTTTTGCCAGAAAAATGTTAGTGTTTTTTTTGGCAAGTTTGGTAATGTACAGTTTTTTTTTGGCCGATTTCCCATTATTAAAACGGTTAAACATAATAGTTAAAAAAGGTAAACAGTTCAAATGGGTAGACCACGAAAAGTTGTTAGATATTTTTATAATATTTTAACTATAAAACTACCAATTGAAGATAAAATATAGATTTACTTCAATTCTATTGGTCTGTTGGATTGCCTACTATATCCTAGGTGATAAAAAATTCTATATAAATATAGGAGTTGGTATATTCATTTGCATCAATCACTAACAAAAATTTCATTGCTGAGAAAAAAAAAATTTCTCACAAATTTCCTATAAGATAAAATCTATTCTTTCATCTTACCTCATATATAATTGAGGTAACATTTAATTTTCTTTTTTTGAACAATATGAACGATAAAATAACCAAAGCAAATTGGTCATCCCAGCTGGTAGATCAGAATCGATATTAATCATGCTGAACTAATATGATCTGGCACTTTGGGCAAGCCTGTTCGCTCTTCTATATATTGGTTGATCTTGGATGTGGATAATCGCAAACCTATCAAAGACCTCCTTAATTCATTGAAATTCCTCTAGGTGGACAGAGAAGGCTGGCCACGCTGTGGATTCAGACACCATCTTCACCAGGATGGAGCAATTTGTCACAGAACTGACATACATCCTGGTAGTGGAGAGTACTTATACAATCCATCAAAAAATGAGCGCTTCAAATTCTGCATGAAGTTATGAGAGGCTACATCTAACATTTCTAGCCCCCATCATTGTTTCCATACCTATATGCTCTGTGTACCAACATTGACCTGAAAACTAATCTCCTTCTTTCCAAGGTCCATCCACTTGAGACCATATGCCCTTTTGACCTAAACTAGGTGCCCTTGGTAAAATCTCTGGCAGAACCTACTAAATCCGGGGTCTCACCGATTTGAGCCTCTTCCTATAGTGTTGCCTCAGCCACTGCAATGTGACAATGTCTTAGGGTCCCTATCGATATTATTAAAAACTTTATCATTCCGGCTCTTCTATATAATCTTTTTTTAGTCATTTATTGCATGATAAATCACTAGAAGTGACAGAGATACATAATTTAAATAACGAAAGAGCCAATATTTAAAAATTGTATCAAGAATGATTGGAAATTTATTTGACTTCATCTCCTTCATTACAAGTCGAACCATTTCATACTCCTCCCACAATATTTCGCCGTCTTCATCGTCAGCAGGGTGAATCAAGGGTCCATCATGTTGATCCATTATGTTGATCTACGTCAACAGGGTTCTCCTTGTTGTTAGCTTAATCGCCTGTGAGCGTAGGTATCGCTGGGGTTCATGGACCGGACGTCCTGGGTGCACTGTGTGAGAGCCGAAACTCACACTGTCGAAATTTATATTTTGCGGGGATCCGAAAATTCTAATAAACAAGAACTAAAGGGCAAAAAAGTAAAAAGATGAGAAAGATGATTTTATTGATAATTCTCTAAGTACAAGAATATTCGAGAAGGCTTATTGTCTTATATCTCAAAAGCTCTTGAACTTGAGTTGGATCTCTTAAAAGTGAATACAGGGGTCTATATTTATACTAGAGGGTCTAGGGTCTCAAAGACTGATCTAAGCAATGTGGGACGTTTTAAAATCCCTTCTCCCAGCTGGAGGCCAGACCTAATGGCGGTGGCCCATCCGTTTGTCTTCCTTCCGTTCCGGCCCGTTAAGCCCAGCTTGTCCTTTTAATATTCTGGTCCGATTTTCCTTGGATAAAAGCCTTGCTTCCAATTTGTTTTAAGTGAACTCCTCGATGTTTTTCCATGTTCTGAACAGCGCGAAGTCCGTATGCAAATGGCGTGATGTTTCTTCGGAAAATATCGGGCCGAGGCCCGATAGTCGGGAAATGGCGGTTAGGCCGGTCTGAGAAGGTGAGATCCGGCTGTAGCCCACGTCTTGGCTCGTTAATTGCTCCAGGCTGGGAGAATATGCAGAGATTCGTCTTGAGAGGCCTGTAAAGAGTTCAATTCATCTGCCGGGCTGAATGCCAAGAGCTTGACCCGTGCAGGCGTTTGGTCCCATTTCGTGGGCTTGCTGCCAAGATATGAAATGTTTAACCGTCGCTTCGTCCTTTTAACTCATCAATCTCCAAGGAGGGGATTTTGACCCCAATAGTTAGCCTCCCAGCTCGTGGGCCTTGTGTGCATGGGCGATGAGCGCTAATGGAGTGTTTGTCGGGATTGATGGGCTAAAGGCCTTGGCGTATAGCTCGATGACGAATGGCCGAAATTGGCTGAAATAGATTTTTTCTTCTTGGGCTCGCTGGCGGCCGCTTGTTTTGTGGAGAGTTTCCTTTTCCTTTACAAGTGAAGAAAGTGAAAATTTTCCTTTTCCTGTTCAAGTTTTAGGATAAGGAAAATTTCATTTTTCTCGTTGTGTTAGGAATAGTAAAGCTTCTTCTTCCTTTTCTATTAGGAATTGGAAAAACTCCTATTTCTTTTTTGCAGAATTAGGAATAGGAAATTTCCCAATCCCTAATATGTCAGGATTCAGGCTTCCTTGTTGTATATATATGCGTCCCTCCCCTCTTCTTGTCACTCACGATTTTGACATACCCCATAAAAACTCTTCTTCAGTTTGTCGTCATGGTTAGGTTATCGCTTCATGAAAAGATGGAAAATGGAGGGAGGAAGGCGAAGGGGTCGAATGGCCGGTCGGCATCTAAGCCTAGGACCAAACCGTCGGCCCGTTCGTCAGCCCCTAAGCCGGCGGAGAGCTCTCTAGCCGTTCCTCCGCCGGAATGGCAAGCTGGAAAGCCGGTTTCACCACCGATTGTGCTTACTCCGTTCAAGAAAGATGCGATCTTGGCGCGTAATGCAGCAAAGCAAGTTTCCGAGCCTCGGGGAGTTGTTTATAGCTTGACAGGATTGGATGGCGTTTTGCGCCAAAGGCGAGAGACCGGCCCTGTAGAAGGTGTAGTGAAGAGTTCTTCTTCGCCTGGAACGACGTTGGATTCCCGGCTTGCTTTCCCGGAGTTGGTTTGCAAGAACCGTCGCCAAGCGGCCAAAATGTTTTGACAACGGTGGATTCGAGCTTCAGGTTTCCTCCATATGGTGATCTCGAGGAATCCGAAAAATATGAGGAGATGGCTTTGTGTGGATCCAAGCTGAATTTTCCTTTTTTTTTTCTTTTCTTTCCTTTTTTCTGATGTTCCTTTTTGTTTGTAGTTCATATCCTCCGTGAACAGGTGCAATGGCTCGTACGACGCCACCATTCACGGGGTTCGGAAGCGCGCCGAAGAGAGTGTTCGCTCAGTGAAGAGGAAGCTTGATGTTCTTTAGTCGTCGAGTTCACGGCAGATCAAGTTGCTTGAGAGACAAGTCTCGGAGCTGCAAGCTGAAAAGGACAAAGCCGTGTGTATGTCTATACGCCTGGAGGCTAGGGTTTCTCGCCAGTCCGAAGAACTGAAAGATTTGGCGGGCCAGCTTGCGAATGACAGGGCGTCGCGTGATGCTCACGGTTGCAGGGCTTGTTCCGCCGAGCTTCCGGTCTTTTTGGAAGAAATGAAAGGAGCGCTTGGTTCGCTGTCCGAAGTGAGGGTCCGTGAAGTGGATTTAGCCCAGATCATGGGAAACCTCGAGTTGATTGCGTTGCTTCAGGGTGAGGATCCTCTTAACTTAGACAAAGAAAAGGCAAAGTTGTTGGAATGGAAAACTCGCTTTGATGGAGATGAGAGTCAGTTTGACGATATGGTGGCTCAAGTTCGAGGGAAAATCGATTCGCAGTTGGTCCCTTGTTCCGAAGGTTCGATCGTTCCGGTTCCTGAAGTTAGCGCTGTTGAGGAAGAGGCCGCATTGATCGGAGTCACTGACCCGTCTGGATCTAATGAGGCTGCTCCCGGGATCTCGGACCTTTCAGTGGTTAAGGCGTTTGGGCCAGATCTTTGATTCTTGATTTTTGCTTTTTGCTTTTTGCTTTTTGAATCCTTGTATCGTCGTTGTATCGTCCGTCCTTTTTCATGGGCCTGATGGGCTTTTGCTTCTGAGATTAAATAAAGAGTTTTGACCCATTTCTGAGGCTTTTTTCTTTTTCTGCTATGGACTTAGAGTTTCTTTTGGATATGAGATCCGTAATATAATGGCAGGCGGTTGTTCTTTGCCATGAAAGTGGGCGGCTGGCCAATCTTTAAAGAAGTGTGCTACCTGCCCTTTGCTTGTTTTTGCTTGCCGAGAGGCATTTGCTTTGTTGCCGGGAGGCGTTTGCTTTGCTTGCCGAGAGGCATTTGCTTTGATTGCCGAGAGGCGTTTGATTTGCTTGCTGAGAGGCGTTTGTTTTGCTTGCCAAGAGGCGTTTGTTTTGCTTACCGAGAGGCATTTGCTTTGCTTGCCGAGAGGCGTTTGCTTTGCTTGCCGAGAGGCGTTTGCTTTGCTGTGTATTGTGTCAGAGTGTTTTTCTGGACACTCCGAACTTCTTGACCAGGTTTCCGTCGCGGAAGTTTCCTGGGTTTATTACATCGACTGAACACGTTTACAATCTCGTATCAGAGCCGGTTTGGTACTGCGTTCAGAGATGTTCAAGACCTGCTTTCCATGTCAGGCGTTTTACTGGGTTTACGAGCTCATTTCACGGTTTACACCTCACACTATTTGCCTATGCGAAGTGCTCCTGAAGATAAGCTTAACAGAACATCGTCTTCGACGCTCCCTGCAGGATCACGGGATGTCAGGTCACGCCGTTCAGATGTTTATCCGTAGATTTATATAGTGCGCTAAGTTTATCCATAGCGGGATGTTGAAAGAAGCATGGTTTGAGTCACACTGTTGTGATCAGCAACGGGTGGTTGATACGTATGCCAAGAGCCGATGTTTTCCGAAAGGCGATTTCTCAAACAAAGAAGTCCTGTTGTGGCCAGCAACGGATGGTCTTATTCGAGAAGAGTAGAGAGAAATCGAGTTTTTCTCTTTTTGAGGTGGTGATTGTATGCCGTGAGGCGATGTATACTGAGAGGCGATGTTTTGAATTTCTTTGGGAGTATGTATATACATACCCACTCCCACCCCCCCCCCCCCCTTTTTTTTTAAGGAGGGGGCAACTGAACTCGTTTTTTAAGCGAGCTGCCTACGTACCCTTTGTGAGAAACGATCAAGACACTCGTAGTTCCGATTTTTTTTTCTCTCTTTTTTTTTGGAGGTGTTTGTGCTTTTTATATGGGATTGACTGTTTCGTGCTCTGCGGTCCCGGTCGTCTCCTTCTCGGCAGGCGCCTTTTCTCGTAGTTCGATTTTGTCTTCTGTGGGTAGAAGTTCCGCGCCCTGAACTGGTCCATTCTGCTCGCCTTCTTCCCTACTTTTGTGTCTTCTACTTCTTTCTTCAGTTTTGGGTTTTCTCTTTGCTAGACGGTCAGATTTCGGAGTTTGTGTTCCGCAAGGAAACAAATCCGGGCTTCTTTTTGGTTTCCCCAGATAGTCTTGATTCCGCTAGGGGTTGGGAACTTCAGACAGAGATGGTATGTCGATGGGATCGCTCGCATCGAGTTGATCCATGGGATCCCTATGATAGCGTTATAGATCGCGGGGTGATTAGCCACTGCGAAATTTAAGACCTTTGTGATTCCGCCAACATGAACCGGAAGTTGGATCGTCCCATCGGTCATAGTGACTTCCCGGGAGAATCCAGTGAGTGATCTGGTGTTTGGTTTCAGTTATGATGGATCCACATTCATTCTTCGGAGTGTCTCACGGAATATGACATCTACCGAACTTTCGGTGTTGATCAATACCCTAGACACGTCATGGTCGTTAATGTCCAGTTCTACAACCAAGGGATCGTCGTGGGGCTGGTCTAGTCCTTCGGCGTCCTCTTCGTTGAAAGCGATCCGGTCGTCACTCCTGGCAATCGAGGCTCGTGGATTTGACTCCTTGTCTCCTCTTCTGAGGAAAGCTTTTATCGAGGCCACCGTATCTTTGTAGTATTGAGATCCTCCGATGATCATGTGGATCCTTCTTTGGTTCCCAGTTTTGTCATCCCCGTTCGGCCTTCTCCCTCGTTTGGGTGCTTCCTCCGGAGGCTTCTCGGGACGCTCCTGGTTAGGTTATCCTGCCTGGGCTTCGGTATCTTCTTCGGGTACTCCGAGACTCTCCAGGTTTATGTCGTTTCCGAGATCCACTGCTAGTAGCTTAGCTGCGAGTCTTCTCCCGATCGTCCTGCAGTGTTCGGTTTTGTGTCCTGTGTTTATCTGGTAATTATGCACTCCGCTCGCTTCTGGTTCTTCGTCTCTGCCACCTTGTTTGCTTCTTCTTTCCGTCGGGACATTCGCGGCCTGTGCCGGACTTTTCGATGTTTTCTGCGGTTGATGCCTTTTGGTCAAGTCCTTCATGTCCTCCTTGTGAATCACGAAGTTCGAGGGTCGATGGAGAGCGTCCTGGATGGTAACCGGCGGATTAATGGTGATCTCCTTCCGGAAGCTGGAGGCGTACCACAGAGACTTCCTTAGGGCGTTTATCGTGGCATTGTCGCTTAGGCCATCAATTTTCGACACGATCACCTTGAACCTCTCGATAAATTCCCATAGGCTCTCTTCGGATCCTTGCGATAGCGAATAGAGATCCGCGTCGGATGTTGAGCGGCTTATAAAAAGCGAGTAATGCTTTAAGAAAGGCGCGGACAACTGCTCGAAGTTATCGATCGAGTCCTTTTCTAACTGCGAGAACCATGATAAGGCCGCTCCTCTCAAGTGCTCGACAAATAACAGGCAGAAGCCGGCGTCTTTTTCCTCGGGCTTGAATTTGGTCCGACTCATTGCGATATTGAAAGCCGTCATATGCGCCCTCGGATCCGTCGTTCCGTCGTATAATGGGATCTTGAGTTTACCGGGGTCACGCTCGTGATTCTCGAAGTGAAGGGGATTTTCTGAGTTTCCTCCAAAATTCGGTCGATCTCGGGAGCCGAACTAGTCGCCTTGTGGACTTGAGATCTCATTTCCCTCATCTGGTTCGCCGTTAGCTGCAATCGGGCGCGTAGTTCGTCCATTTCGCTTCTTCGTTTAGCGGTCCGGTTCGCTCGATCCGTCCGGGCTGCTCTCTCTCGTTCTTCGGCATTTGCTTGTTCACTAGGAGTATATTTTCTTCTTCCTCGGTGAGATCTCTTTCTTCTTCGCCTGTCTCGTCTTCGTCGCGACCGTCCATTTCTACCGTGAATTCTCCGTCGGTTACCGTTGAAACCGGCTGCCCGGTTCTTCGTCTCATCGCGCTTTTCTGGGGTAACGGTGGTGGGGCAGACGGCTCCGTCCTTGTTCCGATGGGAGTTTGTTCGCCGAGGTTTTCTCCTCCGGGAGTGTTTGTCAACGGTGAAAAACGGAGCCGTCTTCTTCCAAGTGGTTGGGAGCTTTGAGCCAGTTCTCGGATGGCCGTCATCTCCTGCGACGTCGCTCTTTCTCGTCTGTCTTGCCGTTCCACTAGTCCTGCTATCATGTTTCTTAGATTTCCGATTGCCATGATGTCTTCGGCTAGGCCGATCGGGCCGGCGTTGGCCGCTTCCGTTATTACGGGTCCTCCGATTGGCATCCCGAATCAGGGTGGCGCAGAGGTGATAGCTCCGGCTGCAGTTGTTCCGGCTCCGGTTGCTCCTGCGGCGGATGTCCCAACCGCGGTTGATTGCCGGCATCGTCGGTTCTTCCTCTAGCGGTCATGGTCTTCCTCTCCGTATCCTGTTGTTCTGGAGTAAAGAATGTTTCTCGTCCCACAGACGGCGCCAAACTGTGAGAGCCGAAACTCACACTGTCGAAATTTATATTTTGCAGGGATCCGAAAATTCTAATAAACAAGAATTAAAGGGCAAAAAAGTAAAAAGATGAAAAAAATGATTTTTATTGATAATTCTCTAAGTACAAGAATATTCGAGAAGGTTTATTGTCTTATATCTCAAAAGCTCTTGCACTTGAGTTGGATCTCTTGAAAGTGAATACATGGGTCTATATTTATACTAGAGGGTCTACGGTCTCAAAGACTGATCTAAGCAATGTTAGACGTTTTAAAATCCCTTCTCCCAGCCGGCGGCCAGACCTAATGGCGGTGGCCCATCCGTTTGTCTTCCTTCCGTTCCGGCCCGTTAGGCCCAGCTTATCCTTTTAATCTTCTGGTCCGATTTTCCTTGGATAAAAGCCTTGCTTCCGGTTTGTTTTAAGTGAACTCCTCGATGTTTTTCCATGTTCTGAACAGCGCGAAGTCCGTATGCAAATGGCGTGATGTTTCTTCGGAAAATATCGGGCCGAGGCCCTATAGTCGGGAAATGGCGGTTAGGACCGGTCCGAGAAGATGAGATCCGGTTGTAGCCTGCGTCTTGGATCGTTAATTGCTCCGGGCTGAGGGCATATGCAGAGATTCGTCTTGAGAGGCCTATAAAGAGTTCAGTTCATCTGCCGGGCGGAATGCCAAGAGCTTGACCCGTGCAGGCGTTTGGTCCCATTTCGTGGGCTTGCTGCCAAGATATGAAATGTTTAACCGTTGCTTCGTCCTTTTTCCTCATCAATCTCCGAGGAGAGGATTTTGACCCTAACACACAGCAAACAAATAATTTATCTGCGTAGATACAACACTTTGTCTTGCAACAAGGTCTGCTTGCTTGGTTTGTAGATCGGTTAAACTCTTCTCCAATCCACCAAATTTGGTTGCCAAATCTGCAATTCCTTCCACCAACTTCTTGAGGGCTTCAAGTATTTGTTAGTGAGAGGTCATGATTGGTAAGTTGCATAAAGAAACTCCTGTTTATGGTTGTTCTGATTTTTAAATACCTCTCTCACCTCATTCATGAGATCTGGAGCTCTCCTTCCAACAATTTTTTTAGCCTCTTGATCGAAGATTACAAATGTTGCTTCACCACCATTGTCATCACATACTTTAGCTTCGAAACGATATCTAGAAGATTAAAAGAAGAAAAACATTAGGAACAAAGTAAACAGTCTGTTCGTAGGCTTTCCTGATGGGTAAAAAAATATACTAAATCAATTTAAACGACAATCATATAGGTAACATTGAGATATACCTAATAGTACCAAATATTTTAAAAAGCTGCAGAAAAAGTCTGAATGTGAAACAACAGTAATATTCAATAGATGCTGACACGAATGTAATTCAAATCGACATGATACCATGAATATGATTTCCATCACTTGCAGGCCCGGCCCATCGCATAAGCGACGTAAGCGGCCGTGTAGGACCCAAAACTTTTTAAGTTAACGTATGTTTTTTTTAATAAAAAATTGATTATTTTTTTTATAATCCAAAGCCTAAAAATCTCTAGTCTTCTTCATTCTATTGCCGTCACAGTTTATTTTATTTGCTAGTGATCAACGAAGAACTGAGGATCTGAGTTATTTCTTACTGATTAAACTTACAAGTTATCTTAGTTTTAGTTTTCAATTCACTTGAATCAAATAATATGAGAATTTTCTAAAATTAATCCAACAAGGCAATAAACTGTACGTTTTTTTAAAAATCTGGATTTGATTATAAAAAGAAAGAGGTCACAGTTTATAGATTTGAGTAGGGCCTCCCACACTGATGGACCGGCGCTGATCACTTGGCATGGTAGTGTTTTGAACCTTAACATTTATATTACGCTTAGCTTCCAACACTTGAGTTTCCGCAAGTATATTTAAATCAAGTCATCAACTATATCATGTGAAACATATGATGCAGTGCTCATAAGATGTCATTGAAAGACGGGGGATTGTTTACAACACTTACCTGAGGATGCCCAGATTTTTAGGTTTCATACACTCGGGGTTGGTGCAGACCAAGGACGTTTCCAACTTCTCTATTTTCAATCTACAGCCGGTACATGAGATAAAGTACCATCCATATTCTCGGAAGATATCAGTGATGGTGGCAATGTAGATGAAGGAAGCCATCTTGATTCATTCAAGTGTGTTAATATTCAGAAGATTTAGAGTACATGAAAAGATGGTGGTGTAAGACCAGACCTGAGGTGCATCATTCTGCAAGAAGGTCTGAATGTCGTCCAAGGTGACTTTTTCCAGTTTGGTAACTGAGGAGGGGAGCTGTTGACAGCTGGGGGGTGTCTTCACCTGCTCCAAACCTTTAGCGTAGGCATAAAAGTAGAAGTTAAGAGTAAAATATCTTGGGCCTAAGTATGGATTATGATTGGCAACAAATCTACAAAACCGACCACTACGTTTGGTAGACGTAGATATGTTTCTTATGTGGTGCATAGAATCTATGAAGATCGATCACATTCAGATTGTTACCTAGTTAGATAGTCTTTTGCTTCAGAAAGTCCAAAGTCAAAGAAGCTATGTGTCAAACCTGTGGAGCTAATGGTCACGGCTCCTGCACAAGTGGAGTTAATTAAACTTTGTTAATTTAAAAACTTGGAAGATTTGTAAACAAATATGAACACAGAACTGAATAAAAATGTAGAAGCTGACAGACCTCCAAGTGTTTTTGCATTCAGACTGGTTAGCAAGATGATTGATGGTTTCTTCTCGATGTTATACCATCTACTTCGAAAGGCTGCAACAATTGTGCCCCTGAGATAGACACGAGCTGTCTCCCCACTGTATTGTGAAAGATTAGCAGAAGTTATTATTTTTCTTATTATTAGTGATATAACTTATCTAGTTGGACATATAGACACTGAAGTGGGAAATTTAAAACACACTAGGAGAGTTTAACATTTGTTATGATACGTGATCTTACTCCTATAGTTGGACATGTAGGAACACCATGTCCCTAGATCTTTCAGAAGCTGTATCTAGTGCTGGAGGTGGGACCCTAGCCATTAAGGTTGGAGTGTGTAAATTGTCACCATTGATGAGTCGGATGTGCCCAATGATATCTATAGTAAGAAGAGGCGAGGAGTTCAATTAGAAATGTGCATTGTTGTGTTTTAGTCGTAGCCATGTGTCATTTTTGTAAAAGATGCTATTTGTAGGAAAGAATGAAATAGTTTTGTACTCCCACATATTTTACAATCTCAAGAGGATATCAAGGAGAATATAAGACGTAGTAGATTTGCAGTGTGTATTAATTTTGGGGATTCACTTACCGAAAACGTCGGTGTGCCTGTCTGCAATGTCACTAAAATGATTGATAATCACAGATTCTGAACTTCTGATTATCCATAGTGTGGTGGCAAACTTCTTGCCCGACGAACGTAGTATTGTTCGTGAAGGTAATCCCAAAATATGTGAGGGGTCAATTTGTAGACTGTTTTGGAAGGTCTGATGATGAATTTGCTGACCTTGTAAACCGCGCTGTGCTCCAGTTCATCCTTGAATCGGAATACACTGTTCGCGGATATGAACATGTGCATAGCTGTTGACTGTAGGGCTGCTAGAAGGGAATAAATTGTATGTTTGATTAGAGTTTTTTGTAGACATACCTTGGTGTCAATACGCTGTAACTCTAGACCCAAGAGCATATTGCCCTTTCCAAGAGCATATTGCCCTTTCTGAAATTGCTAACCTCCCAAAAATGAATCAGCCTAACTAAGACGCTTTCTTCGCATAAATTTCCTTCGAGATCATCAAATGTCTTTGCAGAAGCAACTGGGGCTTGTGCTGCCATGTTTTCTTGCAGTCAACTTGTTTGTAAGCGAGATGGATTGATGTTTGAGATGGGGGGAAGGTGATAGAAAATCAACAACGTTTAAATCAGAAATATTATGGAAGCACCAGAAATAGAGTGAAAACTTGTTAATTTTTTCTAAAATAGTTTTTACCGTGGTTGATATTCAGGTTCTAACCTCAATCTAAGATAAATGTTGTCTAGGAAAGCAAAGCATATGCTTGTAGAAAGCAAGAGCTTTCTCACCTGACCTCAAAGACCCACTTGGGGTACATAGTCTTGTAATCGTCCAAAAACTCAGAAATCTCTTTCTCGTGCTTTGTTTCAATATTTGCTGATGTTTCTCTAAGATCCTGAAACACATAAATGTTTCTCCATGAACTTGTCAATGGTAAGCAATTATTTTGACATCAAACATAGTTTGGAAAAAAAAAAATCCAAAATCACTTGTACATCGCGGATATTAATATCAGAGAGCTTGTGCACTGATTGCTTGGTTGATCCACTAAATTATTTTTCCAGTTAATAGTTTCTTGAGAAAACACATTCATCTTCTTCTATGTTTTCAATGTCCTCCATTTTCGTGGGACAAAGGAAAGAATGAAGAAACCTTAACTGAATTTCTACGTAAGAAAGAGTTTTCTGAGACAGCAGCCATCAAAACATATTACTGAATCACACCTCAAGTTCATCCAACGGGTTTCTCACCTGCCTCCCTCTCCGATTCCAATGAAGACTTCGGTCTCCATTCCTCTTCACCTCCCGTCAATCCGGATTTTTTGTACATTTTTATTCTCCTTGTTGGGTCCTCAATTGAAGGAAGTAGAGATCGATATTGGGAAATCTTTCACTCGAAATTCTGCCCTGTAGATGATTCTTCGTCCTCGTAAATCGATTTGTCAAGCGATACTCTCTCTCTCTCTCTCTCTCTCCCTCTCTCTCTCCCTCTCTCTCTCCCTCTCTCTCTCTCT
>VHIU01000463.1:0-37583 GCA_010577795.1 Isatis tinctoria | reverse complement strand
TTTTGGACCCCAAATATGCTATCTAAGCTTTTATAAGGTACACATTAAAGTGCTCTCTGGAACAAATTTGTATCCCATGCTTCCGTTCGATCTTTATAAGAATTTTTGCGGAAATAGTTTTGTTTAGAAACCTCATAGGACATTTTTTGGACCCCAAATATGCTATCTAAGGTTTTATAAGGTACACATTAAAGTGCTCTTTTCGAACACAAACTTGTATCCCATTTTTTGGACTCCAAATATGCTTTCTAAGCTTTTATAAGATACACATTAAAGTGCTCTTTTGGAACACAAACTTGTATCCTATGCTTCGCGTTCTATCTTTATAAGAAGTTTTGCGAAAATAGTTTTGTTTAGAAACCTCATATGACATTTTTTGGACTCCAAATATGCTATCTAAGCTTTTATAAGGTTCACATTAAAGTGCTCTTTTGGAACACAAACTTGTATCCCATGCTTCGCGTTCTATCTTTATAAGAAGTTTAGCGAAAATAGTTTTGTTTAGAAACCTCATATGACATTTTTTGGACCCCAAATATGCTATCTAAGCTTTTATAAGGTACACATTAAAGTGCTCTTCTGGAACAAATTTGTATCCCATGCTTCCCGTTCGATCTTTATAAGAATTTTTGCGGAAATAGTTTTGTTTAGAAACCTCATAGGACATTTTTTGGACCCCAAATATGCTATCTAAGGTTTTATAAGGTACACATTAAAGTGCTCTTTTCGAACACAAACTTGTATCCCATGCTTCGCCTTCTATCTTTATAAGAAGTTTTGCGAAAATAGTTTTGTTTAGAAACCTCATAGGACATTTTTTGGACCCCAAGTATGCTATCTAAGCTTTTATAAGGTTCACATTAAAGTGCTCTTTTGGAACAAAAACTTGTATCCCATGCTTCGTGTTCTGTCTTTATAAGAAGTTTTGCGAAAATAGTTTTGTTTAGAAACCTCATATTACATTTTTTGGACTCCAAATATGCTTTCAAGGCTTTTATAAGGTACACATTAAAGTGCTCTTTTGGAACACAAACTTGTATCCCATGCTTCGCGTTCTATCTTTATAAGTAGTTTTACGAAAATATTTTTGTTTAGAAACCTCATATGACATTTTTTGGACTCCAAATATGCTATATAAGGTTTTATAAGGTTCACATTAAAGTGCTCTTTTGGAACACAAACTTGTATCCCATGCTTCGCGTTCTTTCTTTATAAGAAGTTTAGCGAAAATAGTTTTGTTTAGAAACCTCATATGACATTTTTTGGACTCCAAATGCTTTCTAGCTTTTATAAGATACACATTAAAGTGCTCTTTTGGAACACAAACTTGTATCCCATGCTTCGCGTTCTATCTTTTTAAGAAGTTTTGCGAAAATAGTTTTGTTTAGAAACCTCATATGACATTTTTTGGACTCCAAATATGCTATCTAAGCTTTTATAAGGTTCACATTAAAGTGCTCTTTTGGAACACAAACTTCTATCCCATGCTTCGCGTTCTATCTTTATAAGAAGTTTTGCGAAAATAGTTTTGTTTAGAAACCTCATATGACACTTTTTGGACTCCAAATATTCTATCTAAGCTTTTATAAGGTACACATTAAAGTGCTCTTTTGGAACACAAACTTGTATCCCATGCTTCGCGTTCTATCTTTATAAGAAGTTTTGCGAAAATAGATTTGTTTAGAAACCTCATAGGACATTTTTGGGACCCCAAATATGCTATCTAAGGTTTTATAAGGTACACATTAAAGTGCTCTTTTCGAACACAAACTTGTATCCCATGCTTCGCGTTCTATCTTTATAAGAAGTTTTGCGAAAATAGTTTTGTTTAGAAACCTCATAGGACATTTTTTGGACCCCAAGTATGCTATCTAAGCTTTTATAAGGTTCACATTAAAGTGCTCTTTTGGAACAAAAACTTGTATCCCAAGCTTCGTGTTCTATCTTTATAAGAAGTTTTGCGAAAATAGTTTTGTTTAGAAACCTCATATGACATTTTTTGGACTCCAAATATGCTTTCTAAGCTTTTATAAGGTACACATTAAAGTGCTCTTTTGGAACACAAACTTGTATCCCATGCTTCGCGTTCTATCTTTATAAGTAGTTGTTTTGCGAAAATAGTTTTGTTTAGAAACCTCATATGACATTTTTTGGACTCCAAATATGCTATATAAGGTTTTATAAGGTTCACATTAAAGTGCTCTTTTGGAACACAAACTTGTATCCCATGCTTCGCGTTCTTTCTTTATAAGATTTAGCGAAAATAGTTTTGTTTAGAAACCTCATATGACATTTTTTGGACCCCAAATATGCTATCTAAGCTTTTATAAGGTACACATTAAAGTGCTCTTTTGGAACACAAACTTGTATCCCATGCTTCACGTTCTATCTTTATAAGAAGTTTAGCGAAAATAGTTTTGTTTAGAAACCTCATACGACATTTTTTGGACCCCAAATATGCTATCTAAGCTTTTATAAGGTACACATTAAAGTGCTCTTTTGGAACATAAACTTGTATCCCATGCTTCGCGTTCTATCTTTATAAGAAGTTTTGCGAAAATAGTTTTGTTTAGAAACCTCATATGACATTTTTTGGACTCCAAATATGCTTTCAAGGCTTTTATAAGATACACATTAAAGTGCTCTTTTGGAACACAAACTTGTATCCCATGCTTCGCGTTCTATCTTTTTAAGAAGTTTTGCGAAAATAGTTTTGTTTAGAAACCTCATAGGACATTTTTTGGACCCCAAATATTCTATCTAAGCTTTTATAAGGTACACATTAAAGTGCTCTTTTGGAACACAAACTTGTATCCCATGCTTCGCGTTCTATCTTTATAAGAAGTTTTGCGAAAATAGTTTTGTTTAGAAACCTCATAGGACATTTTTGGGACCCCAAATATGCTATCTAAGGTTTTATAAGGTACACATTAAAGTGCTCTTTTCGAACACAAACTTGTATCCCATGCTTCGCGTTCTATCTTTATAAGAAGTTTTGCGAAAATAGTTTTGTTTAGAAACCTCATAGGACATTTTTTGGACCCCAAGTATGCTATCTAAGCTTTTATAAGGTTCACATTAAAGTGCTCTTTTGGAACAAAAACTTGTATCCCAAGCTTCGTGTTCTATCTTTATAAGAAGTTTTGCGAAAATAGTTTTGTTTAGAAACCTCATATGACATTTTTTGGACTCCAAATATGCTTTCTAAGCTTTTATAAGGTACACATTAAAGTGCTCTTTTGGAACACAAACTTGTATCCCATGCTTCGCGTTCTATCTTTATAAGTAGTTTTGCGAAAATAGTTTTGTTTAGAAACCTCATATGACATTTTTTGGACTCCAAATATGCTATATAAGGTTTTATAAGGTTCACATTAAAGTGCTCTTTTGGAACACAAACTTGTATCCCATGCTTCGCGTTCTTTCTTTATAAGAAGTTTAGCGAAAATAGTTTTGTTTAGAAACCTCATATGACATTTTTTGGACCCCAAATATGCTATCTAAGCTTTTATAAGGTACACATTAAAGTGCTCTTTTGGAACACAAACTTGTATCCCATGCTTCACGTTCTATCTTTATAAGAAGTTTAGCGAAAATAGTTTTGTTTAGAAACCTCATACGACATTTTTTGGACCCCAAATATGCTATCTAAGCTTTTATAAGGTACACATTAAAGTGCTCTTTTGGAACATAAACTTGTATCCCATGCTTCGCGTTCTATCTTTATAAGAAGTTTTGCGAAAATAGTTTTGTTTAGAAACCTCATATGACATTTTTTGGACTCCAAATATGCTTTCAAGGCTTTTATAAGATACACATTAAAGTGCTCTTTTGGAACACAAACTTGTATCCTATGCTTCGCGTTCTATCTTTATAAGAAGTTTTGCGAAAATAGTTTTGTTTAGAAACCTCATATGACATTTTTTGGACTCCAAATGCTATCTAAGCTTTTATAAGGTTCACATTAAAGTGCTCTTTGGAACACAAACTTGTATCCCATGCTTCGCGTTCTATCTTTATAAGAAGTTTAGCGAAAATAGTTTTGTTTAGAAACCTCATATGACATTTTTTGGACCCCAAATATGCTATCTAAGCTTTTATAAGGTACACATTAAAGTGCTCTTCTGGAACAAATTGTATCCCATGCTTCCCGTTCGATCTTTATAAGAATTTTGCGGAAATAGTTTTGTTTAGAAACCTCATAGGACATTTTTTGGACCCCAAATATGCTATCTAAGGTTTTATAAGGTACACATTAAAGTGCTCTTTTCGAACACAAACTTGTATCCCATGCTTCGCGTTCTATCTTTATAAGAAGTTTTGCGAAAATAGTTTTGTTTAGAAACCTCATATGACATTTTTTGGACCCCAAATATGCTATCTAAGCTTTTATAAGGTACACATTAAAGTGCTCTTTTGGAACACAAACTTGTATCCCATGCTTCACGTTCTATCTTTATAAGAAGTTTAGCGAAAATAGTTTTGTTTAGAAACCTCATACGACATTTTTTGGACCCCAAATATGCTATCTAAGCTTTTATAAGGTACACATTAAAGTGCTCTTTTGGAACAAAACTTGTATCCCATGCTTCGCGTTCTATCTTTATAAGAAGTTTTGCGAAAATAGTTTTGTTTAGAAACCTCATATGACATTTTTTGGACTCCAAATATGCTTTCAAGGCTTTTATAAGATACACATTAAGTGCTCTTTTGGAACACAAACTTGTATCCCATGCTTCGCTCATCTTTTTAAGAAGTTTTGCAAAAATAGTTTTGTTTAGAAACCTCATAGGACATTTTTTGGACCCCAAATATTCTATCTAAGCTTTTATAAGGTACACATTAAAGTGCTCTTTGGAACACAAACTTGTATCCCATGGCTTCGCGTTCTATCTTTATAAGAAGTTTTGCGAAAATAGTTTTGTTTAGAAACCTCATAGGACATTTTTGGACCCCAAATATGCTATCTAAGGTTTTATAAGTACACATTAAAGTGCTCTTTTCGAACACAAACTTGTATCCCATGCTTCGCGTTCTATCTTTATAAGAAGTTTTGCGAAAATAGTTTTTTTTTAGAAACCTCATAGGACATTTTTTGGACCCCAGTATGCTATCTAAGCTTTTATAAGGTTCACATTAAAGTGCTCTTTTGGAACAAAAACTTGTATCCCAAGCTTCGTGTTCTATCTTTATAAGAAGTTTTGCGAAAATAGTTTTGTTTAGAAACCTCAATACATTTTTTGGACTCCAAATATGCTTTCTAAGCTTTTATAAGGTACACATTAAAGTGCTCTTTTGGAACACAAACTTGTATCCCTGCTTCGCGTTCTATCTTTATAAGTAGTTTTGCGAAAATAGTTTTGTTTAGACCTCATATGACATTTTTTGGACTCCAAATATGCTATATAAGGTTTTATAAGGTTCACATTAAAGTGCTCTTTTGGAACACAAACTTGTATCCCATGCTTCGCGTTCTTTCTTATAAGAAGTTTAGCGAAAATAGTTTTTTTTAGAAACCTCATATGACATTTTTTGGACCCCAAATATGCTATCTAAGCTTTTAAGGTCACATTAAAGTGCTCTTTTGGAACACAAACTTGTATCCCATGCTTCACGTTCTATCTTTATAAGAAGTTTAGCGAAAATAGTTTTGTTTAGAAACCTCATATGACATTTTTTGGACTCCAAATATGCTTTCTAAGCTTTTATAAGGTTCACATTAAAGTGCTCTTTTGGAACACAAACTTGTATCCATGCTTCGCGTTCTATCTTTATAAGAAGTTTAGCGAAAATAGTTTTGTTTAGAAACCTCATACACATTTTTTGGACCCCAAATTGCTATCTAAGCTTTTATAAGGTACACATTAAAGTGCTCTTTTGGAACTAAACTTGTATCCCTGCTTCGCGTTCTATCTTTATAAGAGTTTTGCGAAAATAGTTTTGTTTAGAAACCTCATATGACATTTTTTGACTCCAAATATGCTTTCAAGGCTTTTATAAGATACACATTAAAGTGCTCTTTTGGAACACAAACTGTATCCCATGCTTCGCGTTCTATCTTTTTAAGAAGTTTTGCAAAAATAGTTTTGTTTAGAAACCTCATAGGACATTTTTTGGACCCCAAATATTCTATCTAAGCTTTTATAAGGTACACATTAAAGTGCTCTTTTGGAACACAAACTTGTATCCCATGCTTCGCGTTCTATCTTTATAAGAAGTTTTGCGAAAATAGTTTTGTTTAGAAACCTCATAGGACATTTTTGGGACCCCAAATATGCTATCTAAGGTTTTATAAGGTACACATTAAAGTGCTCTTTTCGAACACAAACTTGTATCCCATGCTTCGCGTTCTATCTTTATAAGAAGTTTTGCGAAAATAGTTTTGTTTAGAAACCTCATAGGACATTTTTTGGACCCCAAGTATGCTATCTAAGCTTTTATAAGGTTCACATTAAAGTGCTCTTTTGGAACAAAAACTTGTATCCCAAGCTTCGTGTTCTATCTTTATAGAAGTTTTGCGAAAATAGTTTTGTTTAGAAACCTCATATGACATTTTTTGGACTCCAAATATGCTTTCTAACTTTTATAAGGTACACATTAAAGTGCTCTTTTGGAACACAAACTTGTATCCCATGCTTCGCGTTCTATCTTTATAAGTAGTTTTGCGAAAATAGTTTTGTTTAGAAACCTCATATGACATTTTTTGGACTCCAAATATGCTATATAAGGTTTTATAAGGTTCACATTAAAGTGCTCTTTTGGAACACAAACTTGTATCCCATGCTTCGCGTTCTTTCTTTATAAGAAGTTTAGCGAAAATAGTTTTGTTTAGAAACCTCATATGACATTTTTTGGACCCCAAATATGCTATCTAAGCTTTTTAAGGTACACATTAAAGTGCTCTTTTGGAACACAAACTTGTATCCCATGCTTCACGTTCTATCTTTATAAGAAGTTTAGCGAAAATAGTTGTTTAGAAACTCATATGACATTTTTTGGACTCCAAATATGCTTTCTAAGCTTTTATAAGGTTCACATTAAAGTGCTCTTTTGGAACACAAACTTGTATCCCATGCTTCGCGTTCTTTCTTTATAAGAAGTTTAGCGAAAATAGTTTTGTTTAGAAACCTCATATGACATTTTTTGGACCCCAAATATGCTATCTAAGCTTTTATAAGGTACACATTAAAGTGCTCTTTTGGAACACAAACTTGTATCCCATGCTTCACGTTCTATCTTTATAAGAAGTTTAGCGAAAATAGTTTTGTTTAGAAACCTCATACGACATTTTTTGGACCCCAAATATGCTATCTAAGCTTTTATAAGGTACACATTAAAGTGCTCTTTTGGAACATAAACTTGTATCCCATGCTTCGCGTTCTATCTTTATAAGAAGTTTTGCGAAAATAGTTGATATAAGACTCGGTGGTGAGACTTATATGCGGTCTGGATCAAGGGGGAGGATGGAACCACACGCTGGCTTTGACGCTCTCTCGTGATGGTTGTTGGATGGATGATGGTTCGACAAGACTTGGGACGCAAGGCTTGAAGTTGATATGGATTCCTCAAGCTGGCACGAAGGCTCTCTCTTGAAGGAACGGTTGATGGAGGTTGATGATGGATCGATGGCACCACAAGGAGGATGAAAGACTCCTTGATACAGCAACGCTTCTCTTGGCTACTCTCCTTCACACAAGAACAAGCAAGAACACTTTCTTAGGCGGCGGCTAAGAACTAGGTTGAACTGCGTTATTTTATTGATAGTAGGTTAAAAAAGAATACACGGCTGCAAGGGAGCTTTATAATAGCTCTATCAGCTAGCCCTAAGGCCGACTCAACAGAAAAGGAAATGATACAATTCGAAAATGCAAAAACAAAACAAAAGGAAACATTGTCCGAACTTAAACAAATAAAAAGACTCTACTAGGACTCGAACTAAGGTTGTTGGCGAGCTCTTAGCCACTGGGAGACTCTCCTTTACCTGCACAAATCGTTAATATTGAGAATACTTTACCTTGGGTTAGCTTAGTTCGGTTGTCTTGTGGTTCGGTCTTGATTGGCTCTTCCTTGAAGTCTTCTTGTCCAATCTTTGGACCTCGTTCCTTGTCTTCTCCTTGAGCTTCCAACTCGAATATTAGCTGCTTAATGACTCTAGTACCTGCCAAAGGAATAGACTCACATTGCTTGACTTGGCATTGCTCATCTTGTACGTTTAGTCGCGCAAAGTCTTTGATGAGGTCAGGTTCCTTAGTTGAGTTCTCTTCTTGTGGTTCTGGCCTCAAACATTGGAACTCGTGGGTGTTGATGAGTGCAGCTACAGCTCTATTGAACCCTTCTCTGAGTCGTCTAGTCTTGGATCGAGTCATGGGTGAATCTTTGACAATAGGAATGATCGGTTCTAGCTGGTCCGGTTCCATGTCCACATCATTCCCTCCCTCTTCTAAAGGTTTTGTCCTCAAAACTGTGTCTTCTGCGTCATAAGGAGATAGATCAGTAACATTAAAACTATTAGACACTTTCATTTCACCTGGCAGCTCCAGCTTGTATGCATTGTTGTTGATACGCTCCAAGACTCGGAATGGACCATCTCCACGGGGTGCAAGCTTGGAATTCCTTTGATTAGGAAACCTCTCCTGTCTGAAATGTAACCACACCCATTCTCCTGGTTGAAACACCATCTCTTTGCGTCCTTTATCAGCTTGCTTCTTGTAGTTCTCGGTCTTCTTTAAGATGTTTTCTCTAGTCTTTTCATGAAGCTTCTTAATAAACTCACTTTTCCTGACACCATCTAGATTAACTTGCTCAATTTGTGGAATTGGCGTAAGATCAAGTGGGGTTAGTGGATTAAAACCATAAACAACTTCAAATGGTGACATCTTAGTAGCAGAATGAGTAGCATGGTTATATGCAAATTCGATAAATGGCAAACAATCTAACCATGTCTTTAAGTTACGCCCAAGAGTTACTCTTAAAAGTGTAGAGAGAGTACGGTTTACCACTTCTGTTTGTCCATCTGTTTGAGGATGGCAAGTCGTGGAGAATAGCAACTTGGTTCCCAGTTTTCTCCATAGGGTCCTCCAGAAATGGCTGAGGAACTTCGTATCTCGGTCAGAGACTATGGTCCTTGGCACTCCATGTAAGCGTACCACTTCTTTGAAAAACAAATCCGCGGTTTGTGTAGCATCATTGGATTTGTCACAAGGAATGAAGTGTGCCATCTTGGAAAAACGATCCACAACAACAAGAATAGAATCCTTGTGTCTGATCTTGGGCAGTCCTAACACAAAGTCCATAGACACATCCACCCAAGGTGCGTTAGGAATAGGTAAGGGTAAGTAAAGGCCATGTGGGTGTAACCTGGACTTGGCTTTGTGACACGGTACACATCTAGAGCAATGCTTCTCTACGTCCTTCTTCAAGTGTGGCCAAAAGAAATGATCAGCTACCACAGCCAGTGTTTTGTCTACACCGAAATGTCCCATAAGTCCTCCTCCATGTGCTTCCGTGAGTATCAAATCTCGCATTGAGCATTGAGGAATGCATAATCTCTTATCCCTGAAAAGATAGCCATCATGTAAGTAGAAAGATCCAAAAGCTCCTTTGCCGCATGCTTGATAAGCTTCTCCCAGCTCCGGATCATCCTTGTACAGCTCCTTCATGTGTTCAAACCCAAGTACTTTGGCCTCCATGGTAGATATGAGAATGAATCGCCTAGACAAAGCATCAGCCACCACATTCTCCTTCCCTTCTTGTACTTGATTGCATAAGGGAACGTTTCTATGAACTCCAACCACTTGGCATGTCGTCTCTTCAAGGAAGTTTGGCCTCTTAGATGCTTCAAGGTCTCGTGATCAGTATGAATTATGAACTCCTTGGACAGCAAGTAATGTTGCCATGTTTCTAAGGCGCGGACCAATGCATATAGCTCCTTGTCGTATGTTGGGTAGTTGAGTGTAGCTCCACTCAGTTTCTCACTAAAGAATGCCACTGGTCTTCTTCTCTGGTGTAGCACAGCTCCTATGCCCAGTCCGGATGCATCACACTCTACTTCAAACATTTCTTCAAAGTCTGGTAGAGCAAGAACGGTGCTTCAGTCAGCTTCGCCTTTAGCGTGTTGAAAGCTGCTTCTTGCGAGGGTCCCCATGAGAATGGCACGTTCTTCTTGATCACAGCAGTAAGAGGGGCAGCAAGAGTACTGAAGTCGCGCACAAATCTCCTATAGAAGCTAGCCAATCCGTGGAAGCTTCTCACATGTCCGATTGTTGTTGGTGTAGGCCATTCCTTGATCGCTTTGATCTTCTCCTCATCCACTCTTAAACCCTGTTCACTAACAACAAATCCTAAAAAGACAAGCTCATTAGTACAAAAGGTGCACTTCTTAAGGTTGGCATATAGACCTTCCTTTCGAAGTGTTTTAAGCACTAGTTCAAGATGTTGTAGATGATCACTTAGGTTCTTACTATAGATAAGTATGTCATCGAAATAGACAACTACAAATTACTTATGTAAGCTCGAAGAACCTGGTTCATAAGGCGCATGAAGGTACTTGGTGCATTTGTCAAACCAAATGGCATGACTAGCCACTCATATAACCCTTGCTTGGTCTTGAAGGCAGTCTTCCACTCATCTCCTTCCTTCATTCGGACTTGGTGGTAACCGCTTTTCAAGTCTACCTTTGAGAAGAGTGTGGATCCACTCAATTCATCAAGCATATCATCTAGGCGCGGGATAGGATGCCTATACTTGATGGTGATGTTGTTGATGGCTCTACAGTCCACGCACATCCTCCATGTCCCATCTTTCTTAGGTACAAGTAAGACTGGTACTGCGCATGGGCTTAAGCTCTCACGTATGTATCCCTTGTCCATTAGGTCTCGCATGTTTCTCTAGTTCTTTAGACTCTTCAGGGTTCATACGGTATGCTGCCTTGTTTGGTAAGGCTGAGCCTGGCACGAGATCAATCTGGTGCTCTATGCCACGGATGGGAGGAAGTCCAGGCGGTATGTCTTCCGGGAACACATCTTGGAACCTGTCTAACAAAGTCTGAACTTCTAAAGGTACTCTTAACTCGTTGGTACCTGTTCTCAAACACTCTTTGTAAACCATTAGTATCACAGTGCCCTTGGCACCAAGGGTCTTACAAACGTCTCTCGAAGTTAGATAGAGACTTGGTTTACTTACCTTAGGTCCTTTGTTCATGTGGATATACATCTCGTGAACTTCAGTTGGACTAAGTGGCGCAAGATTGAACTTACGGCCATGTGTGTAAAAGAGTAATGGTTGGTGCGTCCATCATGTATGGCTCTTCGATCAAATTGCCAAGGCCTTCCAAGTAGGAGGTGTCCAGCTTGCATGGGCAATATGTCGCACATGATCTCGTCTTGGTAGTTGCCAATGCTAAAGGGTACCACCACTTGCTCAGTGACCTTCAACTCCACGTTCTCATTGAGCCATTGAAGAGGATAAGGTCTCGGATGTTTGGTTCGCTCCAAGCCTAGCTTATCCACAAGAACTTGACTCGCAACATTAGTACAAGAACCACCGTCTATCACCAAACTACATACCTTGCCTTTGATGGTGCATTTGGTGTGGAATAGGTTCTCTCTTTGTGCTTGCTCGGTTGGGTTTACTTGAGCACTTAGCACACGCCTAGTGACCAAGAGTTCTCCATGATCCGGATATACAAGATCTTCCTCTTGATCAGTTAGATTCAGCTCGTTCTCATCTTCAGTCTCATAATCTCCAGTAGAAGTAATGAGCATCACGCGTTGGTTGGGGCAATCTCTAGCCATGTGACCTCTTCCCTGACACTTAAAACAAATAATGTCACGGGTCCTTGATTGAGTACTAGGGAACTTACCTTGCTCTCCACGGTTTGGTTGGGAGTCTCATTGGTTTTGCTCTTGAATCGAGAATCTATCTCAACCGCTTTGCCCTTGTCTTGAGTTTTGGAAGTGCTTGCAACCCACGGTTGTGAGTTTCGGTTTCGTTGGCTAAGTGATGTCTTGCGCTTAATCTGCTGCTCGGTCATGACAGCCAAATGTAGCAATTCGTAGAGTCCATTGTACTGAGCTCTCTCCACTTTCCTAGCTATCCTGTCTTGCAAGCCATCAATGAATGAATTGCGCCATAAGAGCCTCCTCGGATTCTTCTAGCTCCAAAGAGTTCATCAGCTTCTCGAATTCTTCAAAGTAATCCTCCACACTTCTTGTTCCCTGAGACAACTTACGAAATCGTTTTTGCAAATCTCTATGGAAGTGTTCAGGAATGTACCTAGCCCTTAGAAGGCTTTTCATGTCTAGCCAAGCTAGTATGGGTCCAAAACGTTGCCTCCTTCTCTCGGCTACGGTTCTATCCCACCAAGCTAGAGCGTTCTCGGTCAATTGAGCTGCTGCCACAGCTACCTTCTTCCTCTCATTGTATCCGTAGCACTCAAAGATGTGCTCTAGTCTCCTTTCCCAATCTAGGTAAGCTTCGGGATCAGACTTTCCTGCAAAAGTAGGAGGAGTTAGTTTAATACCATACTTGTTGTCTCGGACATCATCATCTCGGCCTTGGTTTCTCTATAAGGTTCGTGTCTCCTCTGGTTATTTCTCCTATAACCGTCGGGTGGATCCTCTTCTTGATCAGTTTGATCATCTTCTTCATGTTCTTGGCGTGGTTGTACAATGGGATTGCCTCGTATGGGTCCTCGCCTAGGTTGTTCCAAGCGTCCAATGCGTTCACCAAACTCAGTTCGCAATGTGCCAACTTGTTGTCCCACGTGCCTCATCTCCTCACGCAAAGCAGCTAGCATTTGCATCATGGCGTCTGGTGGTGCTCCGTCCCCCATATGTCCTTGCAACACTTCAACAAACGGTTAAAAATACCACAGAAAATAAAAGAAAAGACAAGTAAAACAAGAGTAGAAATAAAAACAACGAACGGAAAGAAATAAGGAAAAGGATACTGACAAAACCAAAAAGGAAATAGCTTAAAACAAGAAAGGCAAAAGAACTCGACTCGACTTGATCTATCAATCCTAGGGTGACAAACTCGGGCTAAGGAGGCTACAAAGATCTAGCAACCTAAACCACAAGCGATAACACTCCAAGAACAAAGAACAACCCGAAATCTACTCTTAGACAAACCGCAACAAAAACTCAAACTATGGTTATATTTTTTTTTTTTTTTTTTTTTTTTTGAATAAGATCTAAACAAGAACGAAAAGCAAAAGACAGAAACTAAATCAACTGATCTAAACAAAAACACAAAGAAGAACAGGAGATCGTAAAGGATAGAAAACCAAAGGTGGAACCTTTGGCTCTGATACCAAAATGATATAAGACTCGGTGGTGAGACTTATATGCGGTCTGGATCAAGGGGGAGGATGGAACCACACGCTGGCTTTGACGCTCTCTCGTGATGGTTGTTGGATGGATGATGGTTCGACAAGACTTGGGACGCAAGGCTTGAAGTTGATATGGATTCCTCAAGCTGGCACGAAGGCTCTCTCTTGAAGGAACGGTTGATGGAGGTTGATGATGGATCGA
The DNA here is from genome assembly GCA_010577795.1 of Isatis tinctoria. NCBI lineage: Eukaryota > Viridiplantae > Streptophyta > Magnoliopsida > Brassicales > Brassicaceae > Isatis > Isatis tinctoria. The sequence continues at coordinate 24,051 of VHIU01000463.1, read as the reverse complement.
TGGCACCACAAGGAGGATGAAAGACTCCTTGATACAGCAACGCTTCTCTTGGCTACTCTCCTTCACACAAGAACAAGCAAGCAACACTTTCTTAGGCGGCGGCTAAGAACTAGGTTGAACTGCGTATTTTATTGATAGTAGGTTAAAAAAGAATACACGGCTGCAAGGGAGCTTTATAATAGCTCTATCAGCTAGCCCTAAGGCCGACTCAACAGAAAAGGAAATGATACAATTCGAAAATGCAAAAACAAAACAAAAGGAAACATTGTCCGAACTTAAACAAATAAAAAGACTCTACTAGGACTCGAACTAAGGTGTTGGCGAGCTCTTAGCCACTGGGAGACTCCTTTACCTGCACAAATCGTTAATATTGAGAATACTTTACCTTGGGTTAGCTTAGTTCGGTTGTCTTGTGGTTCGGTCTTGATTGGCTCTTCCTTGAAGTCTTCTTGTCCAATCTTTGGACCTCGTTCCTTGTCTTCTCCTTGAGCTTCCAACTCGAATATTAGCTGCTTAATGACTCTAGTACCTGCCAAAGGAATAGACTCACATTGCTTGACTTGGCATTGCTCATCTTGTACGTTTAGTCGCGCAAAGTCTTTGATGAGGTCAGGTTCCTTAGTTGAGTTCTCTTCTTGTGGTTCTGGCCTCAAACATTGGAACTCGTGGGTGTTGATGAGTGCAGCTACAGCTCTATTGAACCCTTCTCTGAGTCGTCTAGTCTTGGATCGAGTCATGGGTGAATCTTTGACAATAGGAATGATCGGTTCTAGCTGGTCCGGTTCCATGTCCACATCAATAGTTTTGTTTAGAAACCTCATATGACATTTTTTGGACTCCAAATATGCTTTCTAGGCTTTTATAAGATACACATTAAAGTGCTCTTTTGGAACACAAACTTGTATCCCATGCTTCGCGTTCTATCTTTTTAAGAAGTTTTGCGAAAATAGTTTTGTTTAGAAACCTCATATGACATTTTTGGACTCCAAATATGCTATCTAAGCTTTTATAAGGTTCACATTAAAGTGCTTTTGGAACACAAACTTGTATCCCATGCTTCGCGTTCTATCTTTATAAGAAGTTTAGCGAAAATAGTTTTGTTTAGAAACCTCATATGACATTTTTGGACCCCAAATATGCTATCTAAGCTTTTATAAGGTACACATTAAAGTGCTCTTCTGGAAACAATTGTATCCCATGCTTCCCGTTCGATCTTTATAAGAATTTTTGCGGAAATAGTTTTGTTTAGAAACCTCATAGGACATTTTTTGGACCCCAAATATGCTATCTAAGGTTTTATAAGGTACACATTAAAGTGCTCTTTTCGAACACAAACTTGTATCCCATGCTTCGCGTTCTATCTTTATAAGAAGTTTTGCGAAAATAGTTTTGTTTAGAAACCTCATAGGACATTTTTTGGACCCCAAGTATGCTATCTAAGCTTTTATAAGGTTCACATTAAAGTGCTCTTTTGGAACAAAAACTTGTATCCCATGCTTCGTGTTCTGTCTTTATAAGAAGTTTTGCGAAAATAGTTTTGTTTAGAAACCTCATATTACATTTTTTGGACTCCAAATATGCTTTCAAGGCTTTTATAAGATACACATTAAAGTGCTCTTTTGGAACACAAACTTGTATCCCATGCTTCGCGTTCTATCTTTATAAGTAGTTTTACGAAAATAGTTTTGTTTAGAAACCTCATATGACATTTTTTGGACTCCAAATATGCTTTCTAAGCTTTTATAAGGTTCACATTAAAGTGCTCTTTTGGAACACAAACTTGTATCCCATGCTTCGCGTTCTTTCTTTATAAGAAGTTTAGCGAAAATAGTTTTGTTTAGAAACCTCATATGACATTTTTGGACCCCAAATATGCTATCTAAGCTTTTATAAGGTACACATTAAAGTGCTCTTTTGGAACACAAACTTGTATCCCATGCTTCACGTTCTATCTTTATAAGAAGTTTAGCGAAAATAGTTTTGTCTAGAAACCTCATACGACATTTTTTGGACCCCAAATATGCTATCTAAGCTTTTATAAGGTACACATTAAAGTGCTCTTTTGGAACATAAACTTGTATCCCATGCTTCGCGTTCTATCTTTATAAGAAGTTTTGCGAAAATAGTTTTGTTTAGAAACCTCATATGACATTTTTTGGACTCCAAATATGCTTTCTAGGCTTTTATAAGATACACATTAAAGTGCTCTTTTGGAACACAAACTTGTATCCCATGCTTCGCGTTCTATCTTTTTAAGAAGTTTTGCGAAAATAGTTTTGTTTAGAAACCTCATATGACATTTTTTGGACTCCAAATATGCTATCTAAGCTTTTATAAGGTTCACATTAAAGTGCTCTTTTGGAACACAAACTTATATCCCATGCTTCGCGTTCTATCTTTATAAGAAGTTTTGCGAAAATAGTTTTGTTTAGAAACCTCATATGACATTTTTTGGACTCCAAATATGCTTTCTAAGCTTTTATAAGATACACATTAAAGTGCTCTTTTGGAACACAAACTTGTATCCCATGCTTCGCGTTCTATCTTTATAAGAAGTTTTGCGAAAATAGTTTTGTTTAGAAACCTCATATGACATTTTTTGGACTCCAAATATGCTATCTAAGCTTTTATAAGGTTCACATTAAAGTGCTCTTGATACGGGCACAAGGCTAGGATAGGTTGATGGATCCGAGCTGTTGGTTGTGTAACTCTCCCAACTCGAACAAGGAATGGATACGAAGTGGATTGATGATGGAACTTGACCAGTTGGTTGTGTAACTCTCTCTGGTTAAGTCGTTGGATGGAATGGACAAGAGAACAAGGTGGAATCGATGTCACCACAAAGCTTTATGGACTAAGCTTTGATAAGACAGAACAGAGATGGCTTCACACGATCTCTCTTTGCAAGAACAAGAGCTTGCGGCTGCTTCAATGAAGAAGAAAGTTCGGTTGTTTATTGATCTAGGTTGAAAAATACACGGCTGCTTAGAGGGGACTTTATAAGAGTCCAATGCAGCTTTGCCCTTCTAGGGTCTTGAAGCAAAACGACAATACATTGACTCTACTAGGACTTTCTATAAATGGCAACAACAGACTCGGCCATGACCAAAACAAAGACTAAGAAATTAAAATAAACCTATGCTAATAACCGAACCTGAAATAAACCAAAGACAAGAAACTAGTTAGACAAATATCGAATTGAACCGCTCACCTTGGCTTGGCCCTTAAGTTGGCGTGATGGTGAATAATGAAGTTCCTTGTTGGTTTGGAGAAGAGCTATTCCATTAGTTGGTCCGACTTGAATTGTATAAGCTTCCTCTTCATGGTCTTGGACCGTAGTCTTGAAGTTGTTGTCCTCCTTGTCTTGAATGCTTAGTAGAGCTTCAATAGCTTGGTTGAATTCTTCTCTTAGTACTCTAGTTCCTGACCTGGTCCGTGGTCCTTGTCTCACTATGGGTACTTGAGCTTCGATGACCTCATCATTCCCTCCCCCTTGAGAAGGTTCTGACCTCAGAACAGTTTCATCTGCATCATAAGGAACTAGATCAGCAACATTAAAAGTTGTAGACACATTGTACTCACCTGGCAGCTCCAGCTTGTAGGCATTGTCATTGATCTTTTCTGAAACTCGGAATGGTCCATCTCCTCTTGGTGCAAGCTTGGATTTTCTTTGTGTGGGAAATCGCTCATGTCTCATGTGTAGCCACACCCAGTCTCCAGGCTCAAATGTAGCTCCTTTCGCCCTTTGTTAGCCTTGGACCTATACACTTCGGTCTTCTTCTCCAAGCTCTCTTTCACTTGTTGGTGGAGCTTCTTTACGAAGTTGGCTTTGGTCTCTGCATCTGGACTTGAATAGATAGCTTGTGGCAAAGTGATAAGATCTAAAGGGGTAATAGGATTAAATCCATACACAACTTCAAAGGGAGAATGGTCAGTAGCAGAGTGTTTGGCATGATTATAAGCGAATTCAATGAAAGGTAAACAACTCAACCAATTCTTAAGATTCTTACCAACCGTAGCTCTCAACAAGGTGGAGAGTGTTCGGTTTACTACCTCGGTTTGCCCATCTGTCTGAGGATGGCAAGTTGTAGAGAATAAGAGCTTGGTGCCAAGCTTCTTCCACAATGTCTTCCAGAAATGGCTTAGAAACTTGGTGTCACGATCAGAAACTATCGTTCTTGGCACTCCATGTAAGCGCACAACCTCCTTAAAGAATAGATCAGCCGTTTGTGTTGCATCATTGGTTTTTGCACATGGTATGAAATGTGCCATCTTGGAGAACCTGTCTACCACTACAAAAATGGAATCTTTGTGGTGTATCTTAGGCAAGCCTAGAACAAGTCCATAGAAATGTCCACCCATGGTGCATTAGGAATTGGTAAAGGCATGTATAAACCGTTAGGATGTAACCTGGACTTGGCTTTCAGACATGTAATGCATTTGGCACATAGCTTCTCCACATCTCGTCTCATGTGCGGCCAGTAGAAGTGTTCCATCAATACGCTCAAAGTTTTGTCTCTCCCAAAATGCCCCATCAAACCTCCACCATGAGCTTCTCTCGTGATTAGTTCCCTCATGGAGCCTTGTGGGATGCACAAACGCTTCTCCTTGAATAGAAACCCATCTTGTTGGTAGAAAACTCCAAAGGCGGCTTTAGTGGTGTCTTTATAGAGCTCTTGAAAGTCTGGATCAGTCTCATACGCTTCCTTGATATGCTCAAACCCCATGATCTTAGCTTCCATGGTTGAGATGAGAGCGTACCGCCTTGAAAGCATCGGCCACCACATTCTCCTTTCCCTTTTTGTACTTGATAACGTATGGGAAGGTCTCCACAAACTCCAACCACCTAGCATGCCTCTTCTTAAGTGTAGTCTGGCCTCTTAAGTGCTTAAGTGTCTCGTGGTCAGTGTGGATAACAAACTCCTTGGACAACAAGTAATGTTGCCATGTCTCCAACGATCTCACCAGTGCGTAAAGCTCCTTATCATAGGTTGGGTAGTTGATGGTTGCTCCAGTTAGCTTCTCACTGAAGTAAGCTACGGGTTTGCCTCCTTGTGTTAAGACTGCTCCTATCCCGGTACCTGATGCATCACATTCAATCTCAAAGGTTTATCAAAGTTAGGAAGTACTAGAACCGGTGCTTGAGTCAAGCTCTCCTTGAGCTTCTTGAATGCGTCTTCTTGAGCTGGTCCCCATGTGAAGGCAGTATCCTTCTTGATCACAGACGTCAAGGCGCGGCTATGGTGCTGAAATCCTTGACAAAACGCCTATAAAAACTAGCCAGCCCATGAAAACTCCTGACATGTCCGATTGTAGAAGGTGTTGGCCACTCTTGAATGGCTTTGATCTTCTCTTCATCCACCTTAAGTCCCTGTGAACTCACAACAAACCCTAAAAACACCAATTGATCAGTGCAGAAAATGCATTTCTTAAGGTTTGCAAACAACCTTCTCGCCTAAGTGTTTCCAATACTTGTTCCAGATGGCTAACATGGTCAGTTAAGCATGGCTATAGATAAGGATATCATCAAAATAAACCACTACAAATTTACAAATGTAAGCCCTTAGAACCTGGTTCATGAGTCGCATGAAGGTGCTTGGTGCGTTGGTTTCTGGAATTGTTTGCGGAAGTGTGTTTAAGTATTTGAGAGAAGTATTCGAAGGAAAGAATAGAAGAAAGAGAGTTAAGTAATGAACATTGTAAAATCGGATAAGAGAGAAATGGGATTGATGTTTCCCTTAATGTGTTTATGATACATTCAATCACGATATAAATAGATGAACAAGTAAGGGTTTCAAATTTGAAATCAGCTAAATAAACTAATGGGAACCGCCGCCCAGGAATGAGGATGGGGAACCGCCGCCCAGGAAATGAGGGAAGCGACCAAGAGTGGGAGACAGCCGATTCTTTGTTTCTTCACTTTGTTCTTGGACCTGAAGACCTTCTAGAAGATATCATAGGCGTTTGAATACACCTATTGATCTGATCATTCACGGAATACTGTCTGATCATTGTTAATAGGTTTAACACTCCCCCTCAAGCTTTAATCTTGGTGAATGATTAAAGCTTGGAACCGCAAGAGACCACCTCATTAAAAAAACCTCAATAAAGAAAACCACATGGGATAAAACTTCACCAAGGGAAAAAGAGTATGATCTTTACGGTTTAGGGAAGATCAAGTCAATGTAATGTCAGTGAGTCCAAGTTTTGAATGGATGAACTCACTGACCTTCTGTGTCGCCGATTTGGTGAATATATCAGCTAGCTGGTCAGAACTCCTTGTGTAACATGGAAGAATAACTCCTAGCTGGACTTGCTCTCTCACTTTGTGGCAATCAACTTCAATATGCTTAGTTCTCTCATGAAATACTGAGTTGGAGGCGATGTGCATTGCTGCTTGATTATCACAATGCATTGTGATTGGTGTGCGCTGATCAATTCCAAAGTCTTTGAGCAGATTCTTCAACCACATGAGCTCAGTCGTCAGCCTCCTCATTGCTCTGTATTCAGCTTCAGCACTTGAACATGATACCACCCTTTGCTTCTTGCTTTTCCAGGTAACTAAATTGCCGCCTATGAATGTGCAGTACCCAGTGGTTGATCTTCTATCATCGCGGTCACCAGCCCAATCAGCATCACAGTAGCCTACTATCTCAGAGCTTCCATTGCATCCCATCCAGATTCCATGGTCCATTGTTCCTCTTAGGTATCTTAGAATGCGGTTCACCATGTTCCAATGATGGATCTTGGGTTTTTGCATATGTTGGCTCACCTGATTCACAGAGAAACACAAATCAGGTCTAGTTATAGTGAGATATATAAGCTTACTATTAAAATGAGAAGGCCAATCACGCCAAAGAAGAAGAGGTGGGAAGCGCATCACAGTTCCAAGCTTGACCATCAATCCATTCTGGTTCAAGCTTGAGGGGGAGTGTTAAATTGTGTGATGCACAAGGAAGCCACAAGAAGAAGTAACACACGGCCAAGACATTAAAGGAGTGATCAAAACCGTGTGTACCAAGAGGAGATAAAGTGTGTGTGCAAGTAATCAACACTTGTGACACAAGTAATCTCAAGCTAGCATAAGAGAGCACATGAAGTGTAAGAGGAGGAGCCAGCTGAATAAAGATGGCGACCAATGCAAGACCATTAAGGTGTGGAAACAACAAGAACCCAAGAAGTAAAACATCCATGGTAAATGGTAAATGGTAAATGGTAAAAGTAAACCAGTGAAAGTAAAGAAGGACTTACCTTGGTAAAGGTAAAGAGAACTTACCATGGTGATAGAAAAGTGACGGTTTACCACTTCTAGGAGGTAAAAGACACTCATACACAGCCACCCACGAATTAAGGAAGATTTGGAGCTTTGTGTACAAGAGGAGCCTTTGTGGAGAGTTTGAAATCAAAGGTGAGATGCAATCTAAGGATGAAGGGCTGAGATGCATTCGAACACCTTATGTCTAAACCTAGCTCTCATTCTGATGTAAGCACGAGGGTGGATATGGAGCAAGAAGGCTGGTTGTTCAACGCTCTCCTTCAAGCTAGGTGATGGTCGAATGATGCGAGTGATATGGAATCAAGCCAACTGGTTGTTCAACTCTCTTTGGCTGGATCGGTTGATGGAATGGATTGAAGACGCCACAAAGCCTTATGGATCTAAGCTTTGATAAGTCAAGATTTGCTCAAGGTCGATATTACACACGAACTCAAGACTTCAAAAGGGTTTTCAAATGAAAAGCTCCGGTTTCTTTTTTATTGATATGAGTTGTAAGATACACGGCTGCTCTAGAGGCCTTATAAACAAACCGATGCAGCTTTGCCCTACTTGGGGACTTGAAGCAAATTACAAGAATTACAAGTACTGAAAAGAAAACTAACTTAACCGAATTACAAAGCTAATGAACTACTAAACCGAAATAACTAATTGAACTACTTAGTCGACCTGAAAACAAAACAAGAGCACACGGTTAGTTTAATTGAATTTGAAGTAAACCATACCTTGATTGATTGAACCGTGTGTGATTGAAGTGCAGCGTTTCATTTAGCTTGGATGCTGAATAAGGAAACTCCATGCTCTTGTCGAATTGAGAACAATGGCCAAGTCTTATGCACTTCTTCTTCATGATCATGTGGACCGACTTGGATGTGATAAGCTTCTATACAAGCTGCTGCTTCTTTCTTTTGAGCTTGAACCGTGTCTTGCTGATCTTCACTTAGCTGTTCTTCAGTGATGTTGAGCGTGCTCAGCTGGTCCGTGATACTCTCCAAGCTCTGGTTGTTGAATAAGCTTGCTACTCCAAGGTTGAAGCTCTCACGCATGTCTCTAGTTCCGGATCTTGTTCTTGGAGCTTGCCTCATGATGGGAATGGGTTGGTTGGTTCCTAGTTCCTCATCATCCCCTCCCCCTTGCGAAGATTCTGTCCTCAGAATTGTCTCATCTGCATCAAAGGGAGATAAATCAGAAACATTAAATGTATGAGAAATTTTAAACTCACCTGGCAGATCAATGTGATACGCATTGTCATTTATTTTCTTCAGGACTTTGAAGGGACCATCTCCTCGTGGTGATAGCTTAGATTTTCTTTCATTTGGAAACCGTTCTGTCCTCATGTGTAGCCAAACCCAATCTCCTTCTTCAAAGGTGACCTTCTTGCGTTTCTTGTTCACATACTCCTCGGTTTGCTTGTTCTTCTTCTCTATGTTCTCTCTAACTTTCTCATGGATCTTCTTGACAAACTCGGCCTTCTCCACTCCATCTTGGCTAATCATCTGTTCTTTGTGTTCCAAAGGCATAAGATCTAGTGGAGTATTTGGTTTAAAACCATAGACAACTTCAAAAGGAGAGAGTGTGGCACACGATTATAAGCAAACTCAATGAAAGGTAAACAATCAAGCCAATTCCTTAAGTTTTTACCAACCGTAGCCCTTAAAAGGGTTGAGAGAGTGCGGTTGACAACTTCAGTTTGTCCATCTGTTTGTGGATGGCAAGTTGTTGAGAAGAGAAGCTTTGTGCCTAGCTTCCTCCATAGTGTTCTCCAAAAGTGGCTTAGAAACTTGGTGTCTCGGTCTGACACTATGGTGCGGGGAATGCCATGGTACTTCACCACCTCCTTGAAGAACAAATCAGCTATTTGCGTAGCATCATTGGTCTTGTTGCATGGGATGAAGTGAGCCATCTTCGAGAATCGATCCACAACAACAAAGATCGAATCCTTCCTCCTTATGCTCGGCAATCCTAAGACAAAGTCCATAGAAACATCTACCCATGGCATGTTAGGAATAGGTAATGGAGTATACAAACCATGTGGATGTGACCTGGATTTAGCTCGTAGGCATGTGATGCACTTAGCACAGAAGCGCTCCACATCTCTCCTTAAGCGTGGCCAAAAGAAATGCTCCATCACAATGCTTAACGTTTTGTCAATTCCGAAATGCCCCATGAGACCTCCTCCGTGTGCTTCCCTTAGTATTAGATCACGCATTGATCCTTGGGAATGCACAACCTCTTATCCCTGAAAAGAAAACCATCTTGCAATAGAATGGACCTATTGCGCCTTTGTTGCACAGTTGGATGGTGTCTTTGAAGTCGGGATCATCTTGGTATAGGTCTTTGATGTGCTCAAAACCCAAAACCTTGGCCTCCATTGTAGCTATCAGGGCATGCCTCCTTGAAAGTGCATCAGCTACAATGTTTTCTTTCCCCTTCTTGTACTTAATGACATAGGGAAACGTCTCCACAAATTGAAGCCACCTTGCGTGTCTCTTCTTAAGTGATGTTTGGCCTCTTAAGTACTTTAGAGTCTCATGATCTGTATGAATAACAAACTCTTTAGATAATAAGTAATGTTGCCAAGTTTCGAGAGACCTTACAAGCGCATATAGCTCCTTGTCATAAGTAGGATAGTTTAGTGAAGCTCCATGAAGCTTTTCACTAAAGAATGCCACCGGTTTGCCTCCTTGAGTTAGAACAGCTCCAATTCCTGTTCCTGAAGCATCACATTCAATCTCAAATGTTTTATCAAAGTCAGGCAAACACAAAACCGTGATTGGATCAAACGATCCTTGAGCTTCTGAAAAGCTTGTTCTTGTTCTTCTCCCCATTTGAATGCAACGTCTTTCTTGATAACTGATGTTAATGGGGCTGCAATGGTGCTAAAGTCTCGGACAAACCGCCTATAGAAGCTGGCTAGCCCATGGAAACTTCTCACATGTCCTATGTTGTTGTTGGTGTTGGCCAATCTCGGATTGCTTTGATCTTTTCCTCATCTACTTGCAAACCCTGAGAACTTACAACAAAACCTAGGAAAACTACTTGATCAGTACAGAAGGTACACTTCTTGAGGTTGGCGTATAGGCCTTCTACTCTCAGAGTGTTTAAAACCTTCTCAAGATGGATCAAATGATCCGATAAGCAAGTGCTGTATATAAGAATATCATCAAAGTAAACAACAACAAACTTACAAATGTATGCTCTTAGCACGTGATTCATGAGTCTCATGAATGTACTTGGAGCATTGGTGAGTCCAAATGGCATGACTAGCCATTCGTATAAGCCTCTCTTGGTCTTAAAGGCTGTCTTCCATTCATCACCTTCCTTCATTCGAACTTGATGATAGCCGCTCTTAAGATCAATCTTTGAAAAGATTGTGGCTCCACTTAGTTCATCTAGCATGTCATCAAGGCGTGGTATTGGATGCCTATACTTGATTGTGATGTTGTTTATAGCTCGGCAATCCACACACATCCTCCAGGTTCCATCCTTCTTTGGCACCAACAAGACTGGCACGGCACAAGGACTTAAACTCTCCCGGATGTATCCTTTTGACATTAACTCTTGGACTTGCTTCTCTAGCTCCTTAGACTCTTCTGGATTAACTCTATACGCAGGTCTGTTAGGCAATGGAGCTCCGGGAATAAGATCTATCTGATGCTCAATGCCTCGGACTGGAGGTAAACCAGCTGGAATCTCATCAGGAAACACATCTCCGAATTGCTTGAGAAGCTCTTTAACTTCGGTTGGCAGCTCCGAATCTATTGGACCTGAAAGCAAACATTCTCTAAAGACCATTAGTAGCACCTGTGTTTTGCAATCAATAGCTTTACAAACCGAAGTTGGAGTAATAAACAAGTTGGTCTTACGAGCCTTGTTTATTTGGTTCATGGATTTTTGCATTTCAAACACTTCTTGTGGTGTAAGAGGAGCTAAGTTGTGCTTGCGGTTGTTATGGCTGAATGAGTAGAAATTAGTTCGCCCATGGTGAAGAGTATCCTTGTCATATTGCCAAGGTCTTCCCAATAAGAGATGTCCAGCCTCCATTGGAACCACATCGCATTTAACTTCATCCGTGTACTTGCCTACACTGAAAGGCACGGATACTTGCTCTCCAATCTTCAACACCGTGTCATCATTTAGCCATTTCAATCGGTATGGCTTGGGGTGCTTAGTTGTCTTGAGACCTAACTTATCAACAAGATACTTGCTAGCCACGTTAGTGCAAGAACCACCATCAATAATCAAGCTACATACCTTTGATTGTATGTTGCATCTTGTGTGAAAGATGTTCTCTCTTTGCACGGTTTCAGGTTCAAACATGGCACTAAGAGCTCTCCTTGTAACCAATATCTCTCCCACTTCAGGATAGTCGGTTATTTCTCCTTCAGAATCAGTTGGTTCTGGCTCTTGTTCATCTTCAGTCTCATACTCTCCTTGGTCGTTGATCAGCATCACACGACGGTTTGGGCATTCATTGGCATAATGTCCTTTGCCCTGACACTTAAAACAGGTTATATCACGATTCTTCTTAGGTCTAGGAGTACCTGAATCTGTTTTAGTGGTTTTGGATGTCTCGGCCTTGTCCTTCTTGAACCGATCATCAGCTACTTGTGTCTTGCCCTTGTCATACGTCTTTTGATTGGGCTGACTCCAAGTATTCTTGTTGCGTGGAGTGGAGGCTATCTTCCTCTTGATTTGTTGTTCAGCTTGAGTAGCAAAGTGCATCAGCTCGTCAAAGTCTCCATACACTTGTCTCTCCACTTTCCTTGCAATGCGGTCTTGAAGTCCATCAACGAACTGAGCCATGAGTGTCTCATCTGGTGCCTGAACTTCTAACCGGTTCTTGACAACTTCAAACTCCTCAAAGTATTCCTCAACTGACCTGTTTCCCTGAGAAAGACTTCGAAAACGTTTGTGTAAGTCTCGGTAATAGTATGTAGGCACATACCTCTTTCTGAGCATAGCTCTCATGTCATCCCATTGGTTGACTTGCCCACGCCTAAGCCTCCTTCTTTCAGAGACTTCACGATCCCACCATGTTAGAGCATTGCCCGTGAGTTGAGCAGCTGCTAGTGCGACCTTCTTTCCCTCGGAGTATTGATAGTAATCATAGATATACTCCATTCTTCTTTCCCAGTCAATGTATGCATCAGGTCCACCTTGCCTGCAAAAGTAGGAGGTTTCAACTTGATGTCTTTACCACCTTGCCATGGATTGTCATCATCATGGTCTCGTCTTTGGTTCCTGTGAACAACTCGGCGTCGCCCATTTGGCTGTTCATCTTGCCTAGGACCTTCCTCCTGATCGGCATCATCCTCCAAGCTTGGCATGTCACTGTCAGTGTCTCCATCATCAGCTTGGTTCCTTGGTTGATGTCGCCGTGGACCTTGTCCATTGTGTGCGTGAGCTTGTGGAAGTAATTGCTCCATCACATTCATGCGATCGCTGATGCTCCTTATTGCGTCAAGGAGTTGTTGTGACGTTGGTTGAGGTTGCTCTTGGTTGTCTCCCATTTGCCTACACACAAGTAACAAACAAGATCAAATGCAAAAGGAAAGAAACAAAGAAAGGAAATAACAAAAAGGAAAAGTGCAATGCAAGAAACCAACTAATCGCAACACAAGACAAAAAGGAGGAATCGAAACAAGCAAAATGGAAATATCAAACTAACAAAAGGCAAAATTCAAGTTCGGTTTTGACTACAAGGAGGCAAGACCAAATTCGAACAAACAAACAAGTGCAATATGAAAATTCTTTTTTTTTTTGTCAAAGTTCTAATATGGCAAGTATGGAGGGTTTCTACTATCGACCTAATGCAAACAAACCAAAGAAAGCAGGCGGCGGCTATGGATTCCTAGAGGTAAACAACTCGATGGTTACTCCTAAGATCACAAACAAACCACAGCAATCAAAGTCCACACAAGCAATCGATCCAACCTTTTTTTTTTTTTTAATATATATGAATGCAACAAGAAAGAAATAATGAAAGATCAAAAACGATTTTTATGGGTTTTTCTTAAGATGCGGAAACAAAGAAACAAAACTCAAAGAACTAACAAAGAGCAGAAAGGAAAATCGTTTCAAGGATAGATATCACCTTGAATCAAGAACCTTTCGGCTCTGATACCAAAATGATGTAAGCACGAGGGTGGATATGGAGCAAGAAGGCTGGTTGTTCAACGCTCTCCTTCAAGCTAGGTGATGGTCGAATGATGCGAGTGATATGGAATCAAGCCAACTGGTTGTTCACTCTCTTTGGCTGGATCGGTTGATGGAATGGATTGAAGACGCCACAAAGCCTTATGGATCTAAGCTTTGATAAGTCAAGATTTGCTCAAGGTCGATATTACACACGAACTCAAGACTTCAAAAGGGTTTTCAAAGATGAAAGCTCCGGTTTCTTTATTGATATGAGTTGTAAAGATACACGGCTGCTCTAGAGGCCTTATAAACAAACCGATGCAGCTTTGCCCTACTTGGGGACTTGAAGCAAATTACAAGAATTACAAGTACTGAAAAGAAAACTAACTTAACCGAATTACAAAGCTAATGAACTACTAAACCGAAATAACTAATTGAACTACTTAGTCGACCTGAAAACAAAACAAGAGCACACGGTTAGTTTAATTGAATTTGAAGTAAACCATACCTTGATTGATTGAACCGTGTGTGATTGAAGTGCAGCGTTTCATTTAGCTTGGATGCTGAATAAGGAAACTCCATGCTCTTGTCGAATTGAGAACAATGGCCAAGTCTTATGCACTTCTTCTTCATGATCATGTGGACCGACTTGGATGTGATAAGCTTCTATACAAGCTGCTGCTTCTTTCTTTTGAGCTTGAACCGTGTCTTGCTGATCTTCACTTAGCTGTTCTTCAGTGATGTTGAGCGTGCTCAGCTGGTCCGTGATACTCTCCAAGCTCTGGTTGTTGAATAAGCTTGCTACTCCAAGGTTGAAGCTCTCACGCATGTCTCTAGTTCCGGATCTTGTTCTTGGAGCTTGCCTCATGATGGGAATGGGTTGGTTGGTTCCTAGTTCCTCATCACATTCTCTATATAAACACTTGTAACCCTCATTGTACAACACACACAAAAAAAACCGAAATACAAAGACAAGTTCTCTTCATACTCTTTTAGCTTCATCTACTTTACTTAATGTTGTGTTCATCATAAACAATGTAGAGAGGTGGTGTTAAACGTGTAGAGCCTCCTAAAAGGAGCTCATTACTTGTCTAAACACTTGGTTAAATAATCACACAAACTTGTCCTTATGCTATTTACTTTGCTACTCAAATTCTAACATGGTATCAGAGCATGTTGCTCTTGGGATAAAATCGTTTCTGTTTTTTTTTTTTTGTATAACCAATGATTCTCCTCTCATTCTTCTTAAGCTCTGTTGATAGACTGAAAGATGTCTTGTGTCCAGAAGCATGATGAAAGGAGATAGGTTCTTGTTTCATTTCGAATGGTTTCATAACGCTTGTTTTTCAAATCGATTTCATAAACCTCATCCTCATTTCATGGGCAGCCTCCCTCATTTTCTGGATGGCTGTCTCCTTGTTTCCTGGTCATTAGTTTATGTTAAATTTGAATCACTCTCCTTGTTTAAAATCGATTTCTCTTCTTCTCATCTTAACCAATGATTTGCTTAAACGTTTTAAGAGAAGAGAATCAAAAAGGCTACATTTCAAATCGATTTCATGAAAGGTTTCTTTTGTGTTTCAGTTCTCTCCTCTCCATCTTGTGTAACTCTTGGATGAAAGTATCAAAACTGTATATGCCAAGGCGTAAGGGAGGGAGATACACTGAACCTTTTTTTTTATCTTGAAAAAAAAAAAAAAATGTTTTTCAAAAATATTCTTGTTGGTTTCTTCTCAATCCTTCTACTATTAAAGACCTATTGGTTTTGTTTTCAAACTCTTTCTTCTCTCTACCCATTTCACCTCTTCATAAGCATGGTTGAAAGATTAAAACTCTTGTACTCGCCAAAGCTTGAGGGAGGGAAAGAGATGAAAGTTGATTTTGAGTTGTTAACTCTTTGAAAAATTATTTTTGGGATTTTTCCCTTATGAAAACAAATTTTAAAAATATTTTAAAAGTATTTTAAAATTATTTTGATATGTGCTTGATAAACTCTAGGATTAGTAAAGCCAATTTTAAAATGTTGTAACCCTTTGGAAAATTGTTTCAAATTCGAAAAATATTTTGGGATGTATTCCCTTGAGAAATAGTTTTGTTTTTTTTTCAAAATTCCCTCCCCATCCTAAAAGTTCTTATTTATTTTTAAAATGTCATTTCAGGGAGGGAAATTGATTTTTGCAATGCCATTTTAAAAGTGTTTTGAGTCTTTGAAAGGTTTTGGGATCTCTCCCATTTAAATGTGTTTTCAAAGTTGTTTTTCAAAGTTCTTCAAAAGGATTTGTGTGTTGAGAAACTTTTTGGCCTTAAGGGCTTTGTTGGTTGATGGACAAACAATTTTGTTCCATTGAGATGATTTAAATCTCACAAAAATCACCTTTGTGTGATCTAATGAAATTGTGTTCTTATTGTTTGAATTTGTAGGAAACTCTTGATGAAAGACTCATTAATCAACCATGAATGCTTCAGCGCTGTGGTTTGATGTTGTTGCTCAGCCATGATGGATGCTTGTACACGATGGTTTGATGCTGTGTTTCTCAGCCTTATGGCTTGATGATTGCTTCCGCTCATATACTCCTCATCATACACTACACTTCCACTACACTATGGTTACTCTAAACTCTTTTCTTTATACTTGGCTACTTATACTCTCATTGTCACATTCTCAAACTTGATGTCATATGCTCACAATCTCTGATTATTAAACACTCTCATTAACAATGATCATTCATGTTTAATGCTTTCTTGATTTCTACTTGGCACATTTGGAACTTCCACAAGCGTGAGAGTGTGCCCTCACTAGGAAGTTCCACCACTGATTTTTTCTTTGATGTTCTAAGTTAAACAGGTTCAAAGATTGACAATATAAGGCTGATGGGAAGTGAAATACCTCATCAGCAGTTTATAGTTCAGCCACGAAGTCTAAGAGACCATGGGCTAGACGTTTACACACGCTCACTCTCAGTCGCCATCTTTAAAACTCACCAAACTCTTAAACTCTCTCATTACACTCTTGATCTTTGTTGATTATATTTGTGGGTTGACCTTCTGTTTCTTGATATAAGAAGAGAATGTTAGTCCCCACTTCGTTTTGGGTTGATCTTTCTTCTCTCTTCCTTTGGAAAGAACATTAGTCCCCATTTGGGTTGATCTTTCTTCTCTCTTCTTAAATATTAGTAGAAACAGTTAGTCCCCACTTTGTTTGGGTTGATCTTTCTGTTCCCTTCTGAATATAAGTAGAAAGTGTTAGTCCCCTTATTGTCACTGATATTTTTACTTGATTGTCTTTGAAGGCAAGGCAAGATTGTTGGCACAGAACGAGGCTGTGGTTAGAAATCGAGAGATCAGTTTGAACCGATTGCCCCAGCTTGAAGAACATGATGTGAAGAGTCTGGTGGAAAGCGATGGATCAGCTAGACAGTCCGGTCTGTTGCCTGGAGGTTCTCTCCCTTTTGTTGGTGGTAAACCACTCATTATATGTTGGCGGATCCAAATGAAGATGGACCGCATTCAGTCAGCTCAATGAGCCCATTCTAAACTCCTTATACTCTGGTTCATTCTAAATCTCTTATACTCTGGTTACTTAAAGTTTTTTTTGTTAAATCTCTTTGGCACATAAGGAGCTTCCACAAGCGTGAGTGTGCCCTCACTAGGAAGTTCCCCACTCACTTTCTTATGTTTGAAAGCTTAAACAGATTCAAGATAATGTTTACACTTACCCACTTTGACTTGGAGTTAGAACCGAGGGCTATTAGCTTCAAAGAAAGCAATGGAATGCGATGAATCAGCTCAAGCAAAGTATTGGAAACTGCTATCTCAAAAGAAGAAGCAGCAAAATTGATGGCTTAAAAGGCGCAACACACTTGAAGTTAGAACCAATGGTCACCAAGAACAGCCGCCATTAAGAAATGGAGAGGAAAGACTGGTGGAAGGTGTTGAATCAGCTCAAGCAAGATGTTGGAGTCCAAGCCCAAAATCACTTATGATGAAGCAAGAAGAAGGCACAGCTCACAAGAGTTGAGTCTAGTGTCCTTCCTTGGCGTTTAAAGAAGACGGTGTGCAAGGCACACAATGTTCAGTTAAAATCATGGTTCAAGCCATGATTCTTTTTGGCGGTATCCAATGGAGTTTAAACCGCATTTACTCAGACCATTCATGGAGCATTCTTCTTCAGAATAAAGGAGACCATAAGAGCCTCAAGGGGACCAATATGAGCATCTTTAAGTCTGGCAGGAGAGTCTCAAAGGAGTACAAGTTAAAAAGGATTCATATGAAGCATTAAGTCATGAAGGACTAATGAATGAAAAGAGGAGCCGATTTTAAGTATAAGTTCAGTTGTTGGTATACGCAACCCTAAAGCTCAAACCTTTAGGGCCGTTCTTACCAAAGCTGAACTCATTGAAGATATGTAAGGAGAAAGAGCCAGGCCAATTCAAACCAAGGTCATAGCTATCCCAATGCACCGTGGAGGCTATACTCTTTTTGTCCTCATCATGGTTTTATCCCAAATGGGTTTTACATGATGAGGTTTTTAATGAGGTAGTCATTTGCGTGTTGCAAGCTTGGCCTTTGGTCCATAACTCCTCATGATGTCCCAGCAGTCCAAACTTGAGGGAGGGTATTAAAATGAGAAGGCCAATCACGCCAAAGAAGAAGAGGTGGGAAGCGCATCACAGTTCCAAGCTTGACCATCAATCCATTCTGGTTCAAGCTTGAGGGGGAGTGTTAAATTGTGTGATGCACAAGGAAGCCACAAGAAGAAGTAACACACGGCCAACATTAAAGGAGTGATCAAAACCGTGTGTACCAAGAGGAGATAAAGTGTGGTGCAAGTAATCAACACTTGTGACACAAGTAATCTCAAGCTAGCATAAGAGAGCACATGAAGTGTAAGAGGAGGAGCCAGCTGAATAAAGATGGCGACCAATGCAAGACCATTAAGGTGTGGAAACAACAAGAACCCAAGAAGTAAAAACATCCATGGTAAATGGTAAATGGTAAATGGTAAAAGTAAACCAGTGAAAGTAAAGAAGGACTTACCTTGGTAAAGGTAAAGGAGAGAACTTACCATGGTGATAGAAAAGTGACGGTTTACCACTTCTAGGAGGTAAAAGACACTCATACACAGCCACCCACGAATTAAGGAAGATGTTGGAGCTTTGTGTACAAGAGGAGCCTTTGTGGAGAGTTTGAAATCAAAGGTGGAGATGCAATCTAAGGAATGAAGGGCTGAGATGCATTCGAACACCTTATGTCTAAACCTAGCTCTCATTCTCTATATAAACACTTGTAACCCTCATTGTACAACACACACAAAAAAACCGAAATACAAAGACAAGTTCTCTTCATACTCTTTTAGCTTCATCTACTTTACTTAATGTTGTGTTCATCATAAACAATGTAGAGAGGTGGTGTTAAACGTGTAGAGCCTCCTAAAAGGAGCTCATTACTTGTCTAAACACTTGGTTAAATAATCACACAAACTTGTCCTTATGCTATTTACTTTGCTACTCAAATTCTAACACTTACCAACCATCCTTCTGTATTGGACTGCATCGCTGTATAGCTCATCTTCAGGCTCCCCCTTACGATCTGCCTTGTAGTCGTCTTCTAATGGGGTCTTTGCCGGTCTTGTACCTAAATCACCTGCTTCATTCAAAAGATCAAGTGCATACTTTCGTTGTGATAGAAACAGACCCTCCTTAGATCTACAAACTTCAATACCTAGAAAGTACTTCAGTTCACCTAAGTCCTTTATATCAAACACAGACTTTAAATAGGCTTTGGTGTTAGAAATGCTTACCTTGTCATTCCCAGATGATTATATCATCTACATAAATGAGAATGACAACTATACCTTCTTGGCTGGTCATAGTGAATAACGTGTGATCCGCTTCTGATCTTGAGAAGCCTCTATCTAGTAGCACTCTACTCTCAGCTTTTGGTACCAAGCTCTAGGTGATTGTTTCAGACCGTAGATTGCCTTCCTCAACCTCAAGACTTTGCCTGGGCTAACACTTCTTTCAAGGCCTGGTGGAGGTGTCATGTAGATTTCTTCCTCCAACTCTCCTTGTAGAAATGCATTCTTGACATCCATCTGCCATAAATCCCATTCCAAGTTTGTTGCCAATGAGAGAACCACCCTTACTGTGTGCAGCTTAGCAACCGGGGCAAACGTGTCTCTATAATCTTCACCAAATGTCTGAGTGAATCCTCTAGCCACCAATCTCGCCTTGTGCCTTTCTATTTCACCATCGCTTTTGTATTTGATGGTAAATACCCATCTTGAGCTGACTGGTTTCTTTCCTTTTGGAAGCGTTGCTTCATCCCAAGTGTGATTGCGTTCCATGGCTCCCACTTCATCTCCAACCGCATCACGCCAAACCTTGAGTTCTATTGCTTCCTCATAGGTCGTTGGCACTTCTCCTTGTATCAGGGCACCCATAAAGGCCTGATGTTCCCTTGGAAAGTAAGCAAACGAGCATGTGATTTGATTTGGATGAGCAACCGCATTGTTGTTGTAGTATACCCTTGTATTAATCCAGTTAGATGGATCTTTCCTCACACGTGTGCTCCTCCTTAGAACAACTGGCTGATCAGGTTCCTCTTCAGTTGGAGACGCTTCGCCTTGATCATGAACCTTATTGGAGTCTTGAACCAGAACTGATTCTTCTTGAACTGATTCTCTAACTGGTTCTTCTTGAACTGATTCTCTAACCGGTTCCTCACTACTTTCACCATTCCCCCCTTCAGGATCAACCGGGGAAGCTTCTCTAGAGCCTGGTGGAGTATCCTGGGACATTTTAGGAGCTGTAGGTCCCGGACCTGGAAGAATCACACCGAGACGGTCTAAGAGAGTCCGGAGGTTAGTAGCTCTATCTGATGTGGGATGGGAGAGATTCTGAAGATTGTCCCAATTCCGATCCTTGTAGAAGCCTTCATTCTCCATGAACTTGACATCTCTGGATACTATTACTCTTCTGGTCTGAGGAAGATAGCATTTGTATCCCTTTTGTGTTGCAGAGTAGCCAATAAACATTGCTTTGGTACTCTTGGGTTCTAGCTTGTTACGTTGATCACCTGGAACAAACACAAAGCAGACACAACCAAAGACACGTAAGTGTTCAATGGAAGGTTTAGTTGAGTTAAGTACCTCATATGGCGATGAATCGTTCAGGATTCGTGTGGGTATCCGGTTGATCAAGTAGCAAGCTGAGAGAACTGCATCTCCCCAGAATCTTTTGGGCACATTGTGATGGAACATCATAGATCTTGCTACTTCCATGAGATGGCGATTCTTTCTTTCAGCTACTCCATTTTGCTGAGGTGTATATGGGCAGCTTGTTTGATGAATAATTCCATGTTTGGCCAAATGTTCTTTGAATGCATGTCCAGTGTACTCTCCTCCATTATCTGATCTAAAAATTTTGATCTTGGCATTAAAGTGATTAGTAATATGGTTTTGAAAGTTTCTAAATGCTTCAAACACCCTATCTTTAGATGGAAGGAGAGTAAGCCATGTATACTTAGATTTCTCATCAATGAATGTAACAAAACTTGTTTTTGATCTCTAGACTCGCAAGGACTTGTCCAAACATCAGAATGCACTAAATCAAAACAGTTCTTATAAATAGTAGAAGACTTGGGAACACATTTCTACAATGTTTTCCTAGATACAAGCTTCACATTCATCAGACTTAAAGGAAATCGAAGGCAGCATTAGGCTTAAGGCACGAGAATGAGGATGTCCTAATCTAGCATGCCATAAGACATTATTCGCACAAGCAACGACAGCAGTAGGAGTAGTAGATAAATTGGATAGATTGGATGAGAGCTTAGTGTCTTCAAGCACATAAAGATCATCCTTAGTGGTTCCTGTCCCCAGCACTTTGTTTGTTTCAATATCCTGAAACCAGACATCATTAGGACTAAAAACAGCAAGACAATTCAAATCAGTAGTAGCCCTTTTTATAGATAACAAGTTAGAGGTGAAAGTAGGCATATAGAAGGCTTTGGATTTTTTATCAAATAATTTCAAGTCTCCTACTCCTTTAACTGGAACCCTTTCACCATTAGCAATTTCTACATTTCCTACAGCAGGTTGCACATTGCTAATTAAGTTTATATCACTAATCATATGATGTGAGGCTCCTGAATCAACTATCAAAGTTTGTTTTTAACCGCATGTAAGGATCTACCAAGAGAGTTTTCAAGGCTCTTCACCACATAAAACGAAGTACCAAGTGTGTTACCAGATTCTTTCAAGAGTGCTTTGATGAGTGACTCCAGGTCGCCTTTGGTTACATATTGAGAAGAGGCTGCTACAGCTGCTCCTTCTCCATATGTTGGTCTTGTGGATGAACTGCTAGCCGCTTGATCATTGGTACCATCAAAAGCGTAATTCGCCTTTGATTCCTTCCACTTGCTTGGTTTGAGATGTGGGTGAAGGATCCAGCATTTCTCCTTTGTATGGCCCTTCTTTTTGCAGTGCTCACAGAACAAGTTCTTCTTGTCTTCAGATCTGTAGGCTCCTTTGTTAGCCGTGAGTGATTCGCTTTTGTTGGCTGTGACTAGCTCTCCTTTGTTAGCTGTCACTAACTCGCCTTTGCCTCCAAATAATCCCACTGACCCCTGCTCCTTTTGGATCTTGGAACAGACTTCCTCCAAGCTTGGGAGCTTGTCCGCTCTGAGAAGATGCTTGATGAGGTCATTGTAGGTTGGATTCAGTGTGAGTAACAAGGCAAAGACTTTGTCTTGTTCTCGCCTTTCGTTGAGGATTGATGGATCCAGTGTGCTAGGTCTGAGCATTTCAAGCTCAGCCCACAGAGATCTGAACCTCCCAAAGTGTTTGGTAAACTCCATGTCTTCTTGGTGCAAGTCATTGATAGCTTTCTTAACTTCAAAGACTCGGCTGAGATTGGAGATGTTTCCATACACTTTTTCAAGTGTTTCCCATAACTCCTTGGCGGTTTCACAGTATGAGTATGCCCCAGGGTTTCAGGGCTGAGAGATCCTTGAAGCAAAGACAAGACAGTTTGGTCCTCTTGGAACCAGTCGCTTTCTTCAAAGGGAACAACCTCTCCTTCTCTTGTGAGCTCTTCTTTGGAGACTCCATTGGTTATGTGACTCCAAAGACGACGGCTGCACAAGGCTGTTCTTGTGGTTCTAGCCCACAACAAGTAGTTCACTCCTTTCAGAGTAACATGAAGTGGCGCCTTCTTTGTTGGTTTTGTTTCTTCCATGGATGAAGCTTCTTTGGACCGTTGGACAATAGTAAGGACCGAGGGTTAAGTGGTTTCCAAAACACTTGTTGAGAGCGTTCTCAAGGGTTTGAGCCTTGAGTTTACGAACAACAAGAGCCTAGACACACTCTAGAAGCAGAAAACAAACGGAAGAACACTAAGGGAAAGAAGCGTTTTGTTATGGACCGTTGGGTAAAGAGTAGCGAACTGAACGAAATAGGTTTGAACGAGTATAATGAGAAGTATGAGGAGATTATTTAGCACAGGATAGAACCTGGCTCTGATACCATTCTGGAATTGTTTGCGGAAGTGTGTTTAAGTATTTGAGAGAAGTATTCGAAGGAAAGAATAGAAGAAAGAGAGTTAAGTAATGAACATTGTAAAATCGGATAAGAGAGAATGGGATTGATGTTTTCCTTAATGTGTTTATGATACATTCAATCACGATATAAATAGATGAACAAGTAAGGGTTTCAAATTTGAAATCAGCTAAATAAACTAATGGGAACCGCCGCCCAGGAAATGAGGATGGGGAACCGCCGCCCAGGAAATGAGGGAAGCGACCAAGAGTGGGAGACAGCCGATTCTTTGTTTCTTCACTTTGTTCTTGGACCTGAAGACCTTCTAGAAGATATCATAGGCGTTTGAATACACCTATTGATCTGATCATTCACGGAATACTGTCTGATCATTGTTAATAGGTTTAACAAAGTCGAGTTGCATCTGATCTGTTCGTTTTGGTTTGAAGAATCTAGGTTTAGTGACTGTTCGAATCCTGATCTTGAACGAACCTGTTATTGTGAGAATTTTCATAATTAATTGGCTGATCAGAAAATTGCGATTCCGGTTGTTTCTGAAACTAGGAAGAGTCTAGTTTTTGTTAAAATTGGTATCATAATTTTTGAGTGCGATTGGATATTTTGTTTCGTGCGATCTATTGAAGTTGTCGAATCTGTGCTCTGTGAAAGTTTGTTGTGTGTTTGAAGTTTCTGTGTGTTTCTTTTATTGTCTGTGGTTGTTTCTATCATAAGAGCTTGTCACTGCTGTGTTTTGTGTCTTGTTTTCAGGTATGTCGAGGAAGGAACAACACCTTAACCCCAAACCACCAGACGACTTCAGGAGTTCAACATGGAGCAGCCCTACTAAAACCTCTCACACCTCTCAATCCTCTAACCGCTTCGGTTTTCTTTCTTATACTTCCCAACAAGCTACTAAAGAAGTATCTCTCTGTTCTTTTTCAGGTGAAGAAGATTATCTGGAATGGGAACAGAACATGGAAGCTTGGTTTTCCTACAAGCGCATAAGAATAGAGAAAAGACTTGATTGTGCAATCGAACAACTCAAAGGAAAGGCTCGGTTGAGGTGGTGGCGAGAGCAAGACGACCGGTGTTACTATCA
>VHIU01000504.1:0-36907 GCA_010577795.1 Isatis tinctoria | reverse complement strand
ATTTTTGTTTTTGTTTAATTTAAATTTATTAATTTTTTTTTTGCAAATAATGACATAACAATTTGATTGATTTTTAAGAAAGATGTACATTTAGGGATTCACCCTAGGGGATGAACCTAAGTATTACTCATAATAAACACATAATATGTAAAGTCAAAGTCAACAGATAATTTTATTGATGTTTTATTACATTACTATTGATAGAAAGTAAAAGTCCCGAGTCTTTAGTTGTAGTTTAGGTACTCAATATATTAAAGTATATTTTAGGTAACTAGAAAGTCACATGAGAACAGTTATCGGCAGATGAAGCCTGGGGGAATCATGCGGCCACAAGCCTTACAAATGATGAAAATATTGCGAAAAGGAGCGTAATGTCGTTGAATTTGTGGTTGCGCCAAACCACATAGACATGCAGTTACCTCAGCATTAGATAAATCGCGAATGAGAGAGCAACATGGCTATGCCCTTCCAAAATCTAGGAAATTACCAAAACGTCTTACGGTATTTGAACATGCCCTTAGTTGAGCAGCATTCCTGGGACAAGTGGGTGGTGGTGATGGTTGAGAGTTCGCTGGAGGAGGTGGGGGGGGAGTTCGTGGTGGTGGAAGCGGTGGTGGTTGGAAATTTAAAGGAGGAGGTGTTGCTGTATTTGGAGAATGCACTAGTGGAGTTTGTGGTTGTTTGGTTGGAGGAGTTTGGGGTGGACTCTGTGGTGCTGTCTGCTGCGGTGTGGTTGAAGAAGCTGGGGATGGTGTAACTGGAAGAACAATTACTGGAATCTGTGGTGGTGAAGTTGGTGGAGTTTGAATTGAATAAATTGGAGAATTTATTGGTGGAGTCTGCGGTGGTGTGATTGGAGGACGCACTGGTAGAATCTCCTCAGTAATTGTTGGTGATGTGTTTGGTGGAGGAAATTGAGGTGATATGGCTGGAGAAGTTTGAGATGGAGACGTAGGTGGTGGGTTGTTAGGTGGTGTTTGCGGTGGTGGAGTTCGAGGAGCTTGAAGTGGAGTCTGCGGTGGTGTGGTTATCGGTAGATTGTTTGGCGGAGATGTTGGTGGTGAGTTTTTAAGTGCAGTGGAGTTATAGAAGTTCAGGGTGGAGTCTGTGGTGGTGTGGTTAGCGTAGATTGTTTGGCGGAAACTTTGGTGGTAGGCTGTTAGGTGGTGTCTGCGGTGGTGAAGTTGGAGGAGTTCGGGGTGGACTTTGCAGTGGTGGGGCTAGGGATAGATTGGTTGGTGGAGATGTTGGTGGTGGACTGTTAAATGGTATATGTGGTGGTGGAGTTGGAGGAGTTCGGGGTGGAGTCTGCGGTGGTGTCGTTAAGGGTAAATTGTTTGGCGGAAATGTTGATTGTGGACTATTAAATGGTGTTTGTGGTGGTGTAGTTGGAGGAGTTTTAGGTGGAGTCTGCGGTGGTGTGGTTAGGAGTATATTGTTTGGCGGAGACGTTGGTGATGGGTTATCAGGTGATATCTGCGGTGGTGGAGTCGGAGGAATTAGAAGTGGAGTCTGCGGTAGGGGAGTTAAGGATAGATTGTTTGGCGGAGACGTTAGTGGTGAGTTATTAGGTGAGGTATGTGGTGATAGAGGTAGAGGCAAAATCTGTGGTGGTGGAGCCATTGGTGTTATTGGTGAAATCTGAGGAGTTGGCGGTGGGATGTTTGGTGGAGCCGGTGATAATACTGGACAAACACATGGTGGACACGCCAACAACGATGGAGGTGGAGCTTGGCGTGGAGGTTTTGGTGGAAGGCGGCGTGGTGGTGGAGGTTGTCGGGGACTAGGCCGGCTTTGGGCTTCCGTTCGGTCAAGGAAGAGGATGCTGATCAGTGCAAAGACAAAAACTACATTTTTAAAAAAAACTTTTTTGGGCCATTTTCTTTTTAGGCAATCTTTGTCCTCACCAAAAAGAAACTGTACAGAAGTTTATGAATTGAAGTGTAGTGAGGCTGTGGGTATTTATAGTAGTTTTTTTGGAGCTTCAATAGGTTTCAATTTGCCACTTGTGCTACTGCCAAACCCTCTTCTTGAGGTTAGGGCTCATAGGTGATTTCACCCTCAGTTATTTTTCAAGAAATCGTTGACTTGGCCTGGTCCGTTTGTACATGACTACGTACTATCAATTTTTTTATGATGTTAACATGCTTTTCGACGATCTCAAAGGTCTGTATTATTAGAACACAACCTTGTTTTACAACTTTTTGTTTTTTTGGACAAAATACTTGTTTTACAACTTTTATTGATTAATATGTATGGTAGTTTCTATACTGTCTACTCGTTATAAAATGACGATTACAAGTAGAGCAACCATGATTCCCAAAACCAACTGACTTGTTTCGGGTTATTCTTTGTTGTTTCTTTATTAAAAACATTATTAGCGATATGCATAACACAATTACTAAGCTTATATATTCGAAATTCCACATCAGCAATAAAATAAGTGAAAACTAACCATTACTATTGGTATATCGGATTATCACTTGTTTTTGGCCCAATGTTAGTATAGTCAGGAGTGGTTCAAGTTCATTAATCCAGAATTAGTCAGGCTGTCAAGGTGCTGTGAATTTGATCTATTGAATGCCATTGACATTCGGGCTTTTTCTAATGAGCCATTCTCTTCTGGAAATATGATACATTGGAGATAGAAGTGATCACTATAGAAAGATTGGACAATGCAGGTTGTGTGATGCTACGATCTATCGCAAAATTGTGATCGATTTAGTAATTTGCGGGTTCTGTAGCTTGATTAAATGGGTGTGCACATTCTATGACTCCATCTCTAGAACCTGTCCTATAGATTCGAAAGAATTAGTCTGAATTTCGTTTCGGGATGTGCATAAGGGATGAGAACTCTCTAAGAAACCAATGGAAATGTTTCGAAACTATATACTGGTTTAAATTACTTGTTATGTACATAACAATCTCTAATTCTGCTTTTCTAATTCCTGTAACACGTATGTTGCTTCAATATTTCAAGCAAAATATGACTAATTTAAAATACTAGTAATATATAAGTAGATTATAATTGCATAATGTGTCTTTTTGATATATATATATATATATATATATATATATATATATTTGTTTTGAAACGAAATTCAGACTAATTATTTATTGCTATCCAATTTAAAAGTCTAGATTGAGGTAGGAAGCATATAATTTTTATCAAAGATTTGATACTTTATTTATATATACTACTAATTTAGTAAAATATATGGTACTAGTGATCATTCCCCGCGCGTACTGTGTTTCTTTTGTTTGTAAGTGTTTTTGTTTAATTGTATTTTTTGCATATTTTTCTTCTTCCAGTTTTGTAAAATATGTTCCATTAACTTTTTGTCTGTGTTTTTATATTATGATTGTTTGTGGTTTTTCAGAAAATAATATTTGGTCTTCTTTTTGTCCCTTTTTTGGGTTTGTGCTGGGTAATTTTTACATTATACATATCTTTTGCCCATTTTTTTAGATGCTGGAATGATGGCTTACCTTCCTGGCCGTTTGCTGCTCTTTTAGCTTGTAGTATTCATCATCTAATATCGCCGGCTGTTTTTTTATTCACTGCGTTGAGAAGAGGTATGCCCTACTTTAACGTTAATACCTGTACTTCTTTTTTATTGGCTAGTTTTGTGTTTTGTTTGGTTGTTTATTACCTCGTTGTGTCTATTTGTTGTGTATGGAGATTAGTTGATCGTAGTCCCATTTCCCATCCATTACTTTTCTCATTGCTTCATCTTCGTGTAGCTCCTGCATAAGTCATTGGATTTCAGGCATTAATCTGTTAGATACTCCATTGGTGATTAACATCGTTATTCATCCGTCCACCTCTAATTATAATCTACTGATCAGCCACATCATTTTCTTGTTAGTGGCTGGTTTGTGTTTTATATAGAATGGTGGCTAATTTTCTCATGGGTTGAATTTTTTATTCTTTACTTTGCCACTATAAAAGACAAGAAGCTTTATGACTGAATATTTTCAACTTAGATTTACCAAATACCATTACAATGATTCTTATAGTCACGATTAGAATACTCTAGAGTTAGGTATTCTTATCATCACTATACAGCTGTAAAGTAATTAGTTGATATCAGCTGTAAAGTAATTAGACACCATCATGATTAAAAGAATCAAATCTATTACTAAGAAGAAGCTGCGTTCCTTTCTTCACTTTAACATCTTGCTCGTGTACAGCTGTAGAAGATGACTCGGGTGTCTTCTTCTGGCTTCTGGGTCTTTCACTTGGGCCTCTGTTCTTCTCTTGTATTTGATTTGGGCTTGACTCTCTAACATTCCCCCTCAAACTCGGAGTGAGTGATTCAGCAAGTCCGAGTTTGGATCGGAGTTCAATAAACGGACGGCGAGCAAGAGGTTTGGTGAAGATGTCGGCAAGTTGCAGTGTCGCCGGAATATGTCGGGTCTCAATTAGACCCAAAGCTACTTGTTCACGGATATAGTGATAGTCTGTGTCAAAGTGTTTGGAGCGATTGTGAAGAGCTGGATTGGTACTGAGATATACGGCTGAGAGATTGTCACAGTGAAGAAGAGTAGCTTTCTTCTGTGGAACTCGAAGGTCTCGAAGCAGAGCTGATATCCAGGTAAGTTCTTGAGCAGCAGCTGTCAAGGCTCTATATTCAGCTTCTGTAGAGGACTTTGACACTGTTGTTTGACGCTTAGCTGACCAAGAAATTAGATTAGACCCCAAGAGTGTGCAGAATCCAGTAGTAGATCGACGTGTGTCTTTACATCCTGCCCAGTCACTGTCACTATAGGCAATGAGAGAAAGATCCAGAGTGCCATTGATATGTAGTCCTTGCGTCAATGTACCTTTAACATAACGAAGAATTCGTTTAAGAAGCCCAAAATCAGAGACTGTAGGAGAGTGCATTCTTTGACAGATAAAGTTGACCGCAAATTGAATATCTGGCCTTGTGATAGTAAGATATTGAAGCTTTCCTGCTAGACTCCTGAAAAACGTTGGTTCCGGAAACAAGTTTTGATTGAGATTTTCTAAGCGTTGGGGCAATGGTGTGGGCATTGGGTTGCACTCACCCATTGAGGCTTGACATAGGATGTCCTTTGCGTAAGATGTCTGATGCAGAAAAAGGCCTTGTGAATGTGTCTCAATTTCCACTCCGAGGAAATATTTTGGGTTCCCGAGATCTTTCATAGCAAATCTATGATTAAGAGCAGTCAACAGATCATCCATCAGTCCGGCATCACTTCCAGTAAGTAAGATGTCATCAACATAAAGCAATAAGACCAAAGTCTTTTCTTTTGTATGATATGTGAATAGAGAAGGATCGGATTTGCTGCAGGTGAATCCAAACTCGATAAGAAAATTGCTGAATGTATCAAACCAAGCTCTGGGAGCTTGTTTTAAGCCATAGAGAGCTTTAGTGAGGCGACAGACATAATGTGGTTTCTCTGGATCGACGAACCCCTCTGGTTGCATCATAAAAACTGGCTCAGACAATTCTCCATGAAGAAAAGCATTTGAAACATCAAGTTGTTTGATGGTCCATTGCTTTGCCACAGCAACATTGAGAACAATACGGATTGTGGCTGTCCTTACTACTGGACTGAAGGTTTCCAGGTAATCCAGACCTTCCTCTTGATTGAATCCCTTTGCAACTAATCTCGCCTTGAGCTTGTGTACAGAACCATCTGGATTTAATTTTGTTCTAAACACCCAACGACATCCCAAGATATTCATATCATCTGTTGGAGGAACCAAGGACCATGTGTGAAGCATATGTATTGTAACAATCTCATCAGATACTGCATTGTTCCAGCCCGGATGTTCTAAAGCTGCTTGAATAGACTTTGGCTCTTCTACATCGAGATTTGAGGTGAGTAACGCATACCTAGGATTTGGTTTATGAATGCCCGCCTTTGCTCTTGTCGTCATTGGATGTATGTTGTCTTGTTGTTCATTGTCTGCAGAATCCAATATTAGTTGATCATTATTATTGATTGGCTCAAGAACCGTAGCTACTGGTTCAGATTCTTGAGCGAATGACGGTGGTGGAAATGCTTTTGACACTTGAGCCTCTGCAGTTGGTGTTTGTGATGAAAAAGTTGTTAATCTCCATGCTCTGAGAAGAGGTGTATCACCATCAGGAATCAGGGCTTGATATTGTTGCTTGAAAGGAAAACTCTCCTCATCAAACACTACATGACGTGATATATAGACTTTGCCCGTAGGTGGATATAGACAGCGATAACCTTTGTGCTGAGTACTATACCCAATGAAGACACATTGGAGAGAGCGAGGATCGAACTTGTGCTGCGCCAGTGGTCTAAGCGAAGGAAAACATCCTGAACCAAAAACCCGGAGACTTGAGTAGTTTGGTTTCTCCTTTGTCAGAACTTCATGTGGACTTTTGTTCTCAAGAACCGATGAAGGCAGAAGATTACTGATATAACTTGCCGTGTAAAATGCCTCAACCCAGTATTTAAGAGGAGTATGACTATGGAACAGCATTGAGAGACCAAGCTCCACTAAGTGTCGATGTTTCCGCTCTGCGATGCCGTTTTGTTCCGGTGTGTAGGGACAAGAGATATGATGTGTGATTCCTGATGTTTGAAAGTGTAACTTAAGTTGATTGTTTGTAAACTCCCCTCCTCCATCACTCTGAAACACCTTAATTTTTGTATCAAACTGATTTTCCACCATTTTTTGAAAGACAGTAAACACAGAATAGAATTCAGACTTCATTTTTAACGGATAAAACCAAGTGAACCGAGAGAAATCATCCACAAATACTGCATAATACTTAAATCCTTGATTTGATACAACTGGTGAAGGCCCCCATAGATCACAGTGAACTTTGTCTAGAGGATGAAGAACACGGGAATCAGAATTTAAAAACTGTAACTTTGAACATTTCCCCATTTGGCAAGGCTCACAAATGGAAGAAGATCTTCTCTTATTGACTTCAATTTCCTTGCTGCTCTGAAGGTGCTTGAGAATCTTGATGTTCGAATGTCCTAATCTGTGGTGCCAAACTGTCTCAGAAGCAGTACAGTGACGAGTTGAGAAGTGAGCTTCGAACTCCCGATTCCCTAACACATATAAACCTTTATTCCGACTTCCCTTGGACACCACCTTCTGAGTGTTGAGATCAATTATACAGACCTTGTTAGCATCAAAAAACACACCACACGGATAATCGTCGCACAACTTGGAGACTGACAATAGAGATTTTTGAATACCAGGACAGACTAAGACCTCTGTTAATGGAAGAGTACCTGTTGGTGATGCGAGAGTAGTCGATCCAACATGAGTAATAGGCAGATATGCTCCATCGGCAACCATGATGGTGTCATTACCCGAGTAAGAAGTAGCGGTTTGAAGTCCATTTGTTGTAGCTGTAACGTGAGCAGAGGAGCCAGAATCTGGATACCATTCCTTTCCAGTAGCATCAGAGATACGCAGAGAGTTGAAGGCAAGAACACTGTCGGAGCTCTGATAATTATTATCAAAGCGATTGTAGCATTTGAGTGCAGTGTGTCCTATTCTTCCACATATTTGACAAGTAGGACGAGTACCATTGCCATCTGAAGTCTGCGTTGTCTGATGTTGAGAGAATCCGCGACCTCTGGAGGAATAGCCACCTCTGCCTCGATTTTGACCGAACCGACCACCACGCCCTCGTTGATTATGAACGTAGTGGACAAAGTCTTTTGGCTGAGTATGAAAGGCAGCGTGAGGCGTGACAGCAGGAGTTTCTTCATAAGACTTTAACTTTGAATCAAATCCTTGAACTTCAGAGACAACTTCAGTAAACGTTGGTTGTGGAAATTTGGACAGAGAATTCTGAATAACTGTCGTAATGGGGTCATACTCACGGCTGAGCCCATTTAGAAATCCAAAAATTTTCATGGCCTCGTCAATAGGTTTCCCTATCGCACTGAGAGCATCACAAATGGCCTTGAAATCACGATAATAGATCTCAAAGGTTTTGTCTTTCTTTGTTAGAAGCTGTAAATTCCGACGAAGAGTAAACTCACGGGAAAGAGAACTTTTGTTGTAGCGCTCCGCCAGAAAGAGCCACACATCTCTGGAGTTTGTCAGAGTATGAACAGAACCCAGGACTTCGACAGAAAGAGTACCAAAAATCCAAGAACGAACCAGTTGATCTGTGCAGAACCATGAGTCGTATTGAGGATTGTACTCTTCAGTAGAAACAGCACCGGCAGGAACTGTTCTTTCTGGGGGCGTGACAGCACCGTTGACAAAACCGAGAAGCTTCTGGCTTGACAAGAGAGACTCAATCTGAGTTTTCCAGAGCAAATAGTTGTTATCATCAAGCTTTAGAGTGACACAGCTCAAAACATGAACATTACTAGGAAAAGGATAGGAATCCGCCATTGTTGCACCTGTTAAGGTTCACAATGCTCTGATACCATATAAAAGACAAGAAGCTTTATGACTGAATATTTTCAACTTAGATTTACCAAATACCATTACAATGATTCTTATAGTCACGATTAGAATACTCTAGAGTTAGGTATTCTTATCATCACTATACAGCTGTAAAGTAATTAGTTGATATCAGCTGTAAAGTAATTAGACACCATCATGATTAAAAGAATCAAATCTATTACTAAGAAGAAGCTGCGTTCCTTTCTTCACTTTAACATCTTGCTCGTGTACAGCTGTAGAAGATGACTCGGGTGTCTTCTTCTGGCTTCTGGGTCTTTCACTTGGGCCTCTGTTCTTCTCTTGTATTTGATTTGGGCTTGACTCTCTAACAGCCACTACCCATATCGTGATCCTTACGGACCTTACCTTCTGTGTCATCATGGGTTTGGTAGTCTTTCCTCATAATTTACAACGTGATCATTTGTTTTTTCTCTCTTTTTTGTTCTCTTTTCTTTTTACCTTGCAAAATATTTTTATTCCTAAGTTAGGCCATTGAGCAATCAGAGTACGTGCTGTGTTCTTCTTGATAATAAGAGCATTTACTCTTTGTTTTTACATGTGTCAGAATACTTTTCAGTAAAATCTATACTATGTTTGATTAAAACAGTTACACTTATAAAAAAAGTATATATTTTTGGAGCTATGTATATGGATTCGATAGCAATACTTCGGACATGAGGAAATAGAAGACTTCGGTTAATAGCAATAATGATGGGCCTCAAAACTTTCTTTTTTTGTGAGACATGATGAGCCTCAACAGTCAACACTTGGGTTTAACAACAAAATAAAGTAATGCATAGTAGTTGATTTCCATAAAAGCCAAGATAGAACACGTGTCAAGAAAAGGAAGGTGACGTGGAGGTCTGACAGGGAGAAAAAGTCTCCCATTATATATAGGGGGATTTTGCAAAATATTTTATTTAAGTATTAATATTTGAAAAATACACCGATTTTTTTGGACTTTGAAAAATACATCAGTTTTTTTGGACTTTGAAAAATACACATTTTATATGTTAAAAGACTATTTTGATCATATTTAAAAAAACATTATTAGATCATTATAAATTAAAAATAATATTCGAAAATAATATTGTTAAGATTAATATTTTGTTTTTGTTGCCGAATATAAAAAAATTATCTTAATTATTTAAAATTATTAATTTTGAAATAGATTAGTATATTTTCAATTTTAAATTTTATATCTAAACAAACAGAATTATTTTTGGAACCTTATATAAAAAACTTTATTATCCCACTTATAATCTAACTTCATCAAACAATTGACAATAATTTTGAAATAAAAGTTTTGTGATGAAAAAATATTAAGATTACAAAATCTAATTAATCACCATGTATGGATTAAGGTTATAAATAATATTTTGGTTCAGGAAAAAAGAGAAATTAATATTTTTTAAAAAAAGAATAAAAGAACTTTTATCATTTTATATCATCAAACCTAATCAAAATCAAAATAAAATTTTAGTTTTTCTAGTTTTTATTATTTAAAATTCATTTTATTTAATTTTATTATAAATTCCATTATATGATAATTTAGTCATTTCATTTCAGAAAAAGTGTAGTTTTCAAAATCCAATGACGATCATCAAAATCTTAATTAGCATATCACAATATGGCTTCAAAGAACATGACAACAATCATGGCTCTTTAGCTCACCTTCAACCTCGTCTTTTTGGGCTTCTCCTCGGCCCAACATCCGGCATGTTCTATATTACCACGTCGGAAACTCAAGGTTTGCATCAACATACTTGGCATCGCCACTGTGATCCTCAACCCTCGAAAAGTGGCCGACTGTTGCATCTCTTAGCTGGGGTTGGTGGTCCTAATGCGTCTTTATGTGCCTGTGAAGCCGCTAGAATCCGCGTTCTCGGCCTCAGCCTCAATGTGAGAATGGGCCAGCTTCTCAGGCTCTATCCCGCTGTGCCAGTACCACTTGGTAGTGTCAAATGCAACTAATAAGTACACAACTTGCGGAATCTTACATATATTTAGCACTAAAATAAGCAAGACACGTTCCGTAACATAGGGTCCGTAATATCGTAATATGTAAGCATTCAGAAACTTTTTTTTTTGTGTTTCGGACAGTCCGTTGATCTTTTGCATTACTTGAGCCCACCAAGGAGCACGAGGCAGTTTTGATTTGTGTGAAAGTGATAGATTGGCCATAACAAGGGCGCTATTTTTATAGATTCACATAGGCTATATATATATATTGAACATATCACATATAGTCATAAAATGCACTCTTTTCCAATTTTCCATGTACAATGTATGATGTTGAATATTAGTAAATACAAGTAGTAGTACCGTTTTGTATATACGGTGTGTATTTTGTGTTGAACAATTGTATCGCTTTAATGCTATGTGATGTAAGTATATGGAGAAAAATAAAACGGCTACAATCTATGGGATTAAAAACCAATTAATTAAAAAATTCTAAACACTATAAATATCCTAAATATAAACCCTTGCCTCCCTTTAATTACTCAAACTCATCTCCAAATACAATTAAGTAAGATTTAGCATTTTTCAAATATATATGAAGATCCATAAATCGGAGCATTCGTTAATTTCTTTTTTAGTTTATTATAATTATTCATCAATCAAAAGAATTACTAACAAAGGGAGAAGCTTTACAAATGGAGTCCAGCTTAGCCTTAAATTTGAAGAAAAAGGGCAAAAGGTGGAAGAGACTGAAATTTTTTCGATTTTGTGTGCCTCGTAAAAATTCCAAAAGGCATAACCTTCTGGTAGGTCTTCCAAAACTGGTGATGAGCTAATCCTTGACCTTAATGATTTATCGACTTTGGTGATGAGATGTGGAATGGGAGTGAGTGAAAGCGTGTCGATGACGTCTTTCATCCCGCTCCCCAAAGATGATAAATGGTGATGATCATAATATTATTTATTTTCCTGGACCACATGCATTTAATTTATGAAAGTTAAATGCTTTATTGCTTTTGGCAAAGAAAACTAAATTTTATTGGATTTAAATTCAGATCCATTAATTTAAACTACAAATTACAATTTAGTGGTTCATAAACAAAATATTTTTTTTATTATAATGGAGAGACACTATTAAAATATATAACATGTATCAGTCACACGATCAAATTTTATATGTACCCTTTAGTAAAAGAAAAAAAAAATTAATATTTACCCAATATTTTTTATAATGTAAAAACATTATATGTAGTAGAAAATAAGTCTACTTTAAATATAAATAGTATAATAAACTCTTAAGGTTTTGGGCAAAACAAATATATAAGTAACTAAATAAATGTAAATTTATAGGTAGAGCAATTTGCACCATTTGTCTTAAACATATATGATATGGGTCACAACAAGAAAAAAGTAATACAGTTTATTCAAAGGTATATTAAATTATTAATCTTCGTACACATGATATATTTATGAGATTTATTCAGTTACTATTCTTCGTATACATAACAGTTTTTTTTTTTTTTTGATCAAAACTAACAGAATTATTCGTTTATTTTTCTTCGTACACATAACAGATTTATTCAATTACGATTCTTCGTACTCATAACGGCATACTGTCCTTATTCCTGTTTCACAACAAAACACACATCACCACTGTAAAATATGTATAAGCAATCATACTTGTGGGGTAAGCAATCACTGGATAGGGTCTTTCATCAGGGGATATTAAGGGTCAGTAACTGTTGGTGATGGTGGACACTGAAAACCGATAGGGAAAGCCATATTACAAGCGAAAAAGATTTCTCTAACGGCCTTATCGATACCGAAAAGCAAAGGAAGTGGCCTGAAGACATAGCAGAGGCAATCGGCTACTTGGACGTTCGGAAGGCCACTGATGGCACTGCAACAGGGTCGTGCTCTGGTGTCGCCAGCTACAACATTGGCTAGGCCAGGGACATTGGCACATACACCAAGTTGCAATGGGTTTCTAGGGCACGTACCAAAGTCGTTGGTCATAGCCCGTGAAGGAGAGGGGAAGAGGTCAGCTTCCGCGAGGCTGAAGATGAGGAAGATGATGATGAGGCCAGTGGTGGTTGAGCTCTTTGAGACCATTTTTTTAATTAAAGTGTGGATGCTTGTGCCTTGGGGTGAGGTTGTGTGGGTATTTATAGAGCCATGAAAAGCCTTTAATGTATAACTTTTTCACATTTATTATTTAACTAGAATTGCCTAACAGCACCCTTCTATAATTAGATGACGTTTTATAGAGTAAGGTAAGTGTTTGGCCGTCTCTCGCCTATGTACCTTTTAGCATCTCGGTTTTTAATGAGTTTTTTAGGTTATTTATTGTTTACTTCTGACTCAAGACTATAACCTAAATTATAATATCAATATTGAAAAATAGTTTTTATAATCTGTGTGAATCCTTCTAAAATTAGTATATAGGTAATGGTGTTTTTGTTTTGAAAAACTAACAAATTAAAAAAAAAATTATTTAATCTGTGTGTATTTTTCTAAAACCAGAGGGAATAATATTTTTATGAAATTTATTTATTTATTTTTGTGTTTACAAACAATATAAATCTTCAATTATTTGTATTTATAAACTTCGACAACTGTAACATCCATACCTCATTTATGAATCTATTGATGGAATCGCATATTTTATTTTTAACCGGATGAATCCCAAAGAAACTTGTGAGGTCCACTGAAATTCAAAAAAAAAAAAATTCCATTAACGGCATCTTCCGTTGGTAAGGATGATTGAAATCGAAGAATCGAACTCCGTCAAAAAGATACACAAAATGAACACTTCAATCACTCAACAACAACCATTTTGATTTGGAATCGCATTCTTTTCTATCCACCATTCATTAAACGACCAATGATGATTGATGAGTGACTAGGCCTGGGCGTTCGGGTTCGGGTCGGGTCCATTCGGGTTTCGGGTTCGGGTCGGTTCTATTCGGGTTTGGGTCGGGTATCCGAAATTTTTTTAAAAAAATAAAATTAATTAATTTTAAGTTTAAATCAATTAAATTTGTCAAATATAGCTAAAAATTTCATATATTTTATTTATCTTTGATATTTTAGTTATTTTTGTCTAAAAATTATACATATATTGGATTTATAAATATAATTTAGGATAAATAAGCTATTTCAAATCTAAATATTATTAATATTTTAGGAATATAACTGTATTTCGGTTATTTCGGGTACCCATTCGGATTCCGGTTCGGATCGGGTTCGGGTTCGGGTTTTCGGATATTGAAATTTATGACCCGTTCGGGTATTTTAAAATTTTCGGTTCGGTTCGGTTCTATTTTTTTCGGTTCGGTTCGGTTCGGTTTTTCGGGTTCGGTTTTTTTGTCCAGACCTATGAGTGACGTATATATTTGAATTATTAGTATCCATCATATGAAGCTCAATGTGTTTAATATTATAATTAATACAATCGTATTACACGTATCACTCAGTCGATCAAATTTTAATATGTACCAAATATTTTTTCTAATCTAAAAAATAACATGTAGAAGAAAATAAGTCTAATCTAAATAAACAATAGTATAATAAATTTTAAGGTTTGGAAAAAAAACAAATATATAAGTAACTAAATAAAAGTGTAAATTTATAGCTGCAGAAAATTTGCACCCTTGTCTTTTAACATATGATAGGGGGACAACAAGACAAAATTAATACAGTTTATTCAATGGTATATTAAATTATTAATCCTCGTACACATGATTAGATTTATTCAGTTATTATTCTTCGTACACATAACAGAATTATTCGGTTATTTTTCTTCGTATACAAAACAGATTTATTCAATTATATTTCTTCGTACTCATAACAGCATATATATTGTCCTTGTAAAACACACATCACAACTGTAAAATATGTATAAGCAATCATACTTGTGGCATAAGAAATCACTGGATAGGGTTTTTCATCAGGGGATATTAAGGGTTAGTAACTGTTGGTGATGGCGGACACTGAAAACCGATGGGGAAAAACATATTACAAGCGGAAAAGATTTCTCTAACGGCCTTATCGATACCAAAAATCAAAGGAAGTGGCTTGAAGACATAGCAGAGGCAGTCAGCTACTTGGACGTTCGCAAGGCCACCGATGGCACTGCAACACGGTTGTGCTCTGGTGTCGCCAGCTATAACATTGGCTAGGCCAAGGACATTGGCACATGCACCGAGTTGCAATGGGTTTTTAGGGCACATACCAAAGCCGTTGGTCATAGCCGGTGAAGGCGAGAGGAAGACGTCAGCTTCGGCGAGGCTGAAGATGAGGAAGATGATAATGAGGCCAGTGGTGGTTGAGCTCTTCGAGACCATTTTCTTTTGAAATTAAAGAGTGGATGCTTGTGCCTTGTGGTGAGGTTGTGAGTACGTATTTATAGAGCCATGAGAAGCCTTTAATGTATAACTTTTCCACATTTATTATTTAACTGAAATTACCTAACAGTACCCTTCTATAATTAGATAAGGTTAAGTGTTTGGCCGTCTCTAGCCTATGTACCTTTTAATGAGTTTTTTAGGTTATTTATTGTTTACTTCTGACTCAAGACTATAACCTAAATTATAATATCAATAATAAAAAGAAAAAAAACAGTTTCTATAATCGTTTACAAATATTTATATCATTTTTAGTAATCGAGGAACAACTCTCTTCAGCCTTCTACCACGTCAGCAGCTGTTAAAGTGACACCCTCATCGATATCCCCTGCAGAGAAATCCATCACTTTGGTCTTGATGTGGGTATTATAGAATTTGTCCTTTCTCTGTTCGTTTCCTTCGAAATCCGTTGTAAATTTTTGTATTCGAAAGTGATCTGACAATGAGGGTGAAGTTGCATGTGAGGCTCAATGATCAAGTTAGTTGGTAGCAAAATGTCTGTATAATAAACATGTCAAATAAGTTGGTAGGTTGGTGGAAAAGAATATGTTGTGTCATATTCTTTAAATCTTGTACTATGAATACCCATGTTTGGCTGGATGTTGAAATCAAGCAAGTCCAGTCTTTGTAATCTTTTGACTGTTTTTTTTTTTTTTTTTTTGAAACACAATCTTTTGAGTGTTTAATAAAATCTCCCCCTTAATAATATACTTTGAGCCTCCTCTCTTAAATTTAATCTTAATAAGTTCTGTGAACATGTGGCTTTGTTTAGATCAGCCAAATAGATTGGATTCTGGAAGAAGAAATCGCCACTTACTTGGACTGAGGATAAAAGAGTTGTGAGCTAGAGGTTAGAGGAGGTCGGGTTTTAAAGTATAAGTTAGTACGTTTCCAAGTTCTCTTCTTTCACAGACTGATCCCCTTTCATAAATCGCTGCTGTTGTTGGCTTAGCTCCTCTAAGTTGGATATGCTTTTATTTGGTAGAAAGTGCCCTTCTCTGTACCACCAAGAAATCAAGCATACCATACAAAAAAAAAGCTTCACCGTAATGAGGGTCCAGAAGATCTAATTGCAACAGAAGAAATGCTTGAGAGAATTACAAAGACACGGTGGGGAATTTGTGGAGCAGTTCAAAACACGGTGCAGACTGGCTCATATGGTTCTTTTTTCCGAAAGAAACATACAATATCTGTGGGGTTTGCTTGCATGATCTTCTGAAGTGGTATGCCTTATACACAATAATGTCAGGGTACAATTATTAGTCAGCATAAAAATGCAGTCCAAATCGATAACCACCCCATCTTTGGTCAAATTCTCTGTTCTGAGAAAAGAAAAGAAAAAAAAATCCTAGGCAAAAAAAATAGATGACTGTGTGTGGCATTCTGATTTATGTCCATAAAATTACATCATTTTGATAGATTTCCAATATCAAACACAATCATTGCAAAGTTTGTTATTCTGTCTGACTGCGTAATTAAGTGCATCTATATGAATATGAGAAGAGATCCACGTACGGACTAAATTTAATCTCATGTATGTATGCTTTTGTTTTTGAACAATGCATTTTTTTATTAATTGAATGGATGTGATTTTATTTATGTATCATACAGTCAGTTAAACACTAATTCTTTTTAACTTACAAAGTTATGTTAATCAATTCATCATAAAATCAAAATCTACATTAATTGGAATTTGACTCTACAAATTTATGGAAAAAAGATACTAGAATTCAAAAATATAGTAGGTGCCAAGTTTACGGCCAGCCCCGTCAGCACAGAAGATCTAGCAACTGCACCAATCCAACTTGACTTATTAAACCCAGAATATTGTGTTTGTTTTTTTCACTAATTAAGGATTCCCGTTCTCCATACGAAAAAGAAGTGTAAGGATTTAAAGTGTAACATTCCGATTTCTGGTATATATAGAAACATATGTGGAAGAAAATAATAGAATTGATTTGGCTAACTATGTCACCAAAGTGCACTTATATTTTCGGTTAACCATCCGAGAAGAACTCCAACAGTTAAGCGTATTTGAGCTGGAGTAGTGGAAGGATGGGTGACCTACCGGGAAGTCATTCGCGGTACCGTGTGAGTTAGGAAAAACACGGGGAACGGTCATGTGGTGATTGTAGGGATAGTATATCATGACTTTCGAGCCTCCCGGATAACGCACCGACCGTCGGATAGGGTAGGCCCAATGGGCCTAATGAGAGGACATGTGGGCCTAGTGAGAGGCCCAATGGGCCTAATAAGAGGACATGTGGGTTCACCGGTAGGGGCGGTCGGGATGTTATAAGTGGTATCAGAGCTGGTTAGCCGTACCAGTGCTGACCTATGAGGCGTTCTGGGACTGGTTATGGTGTGCAACGAGGACGTTGCACTCTGAGTGGGGGTGAATTGTACCTATGTCACCAAAGTGCACTTACCTTTTCGGTTAACCATCCGGAAAGAACTCTAGAGTTAAGCGTGTTTGAGCTGGAGTAGTGGAAGGATGGGTGACCTACCGGAAAGTCATTCGCGGTACCGTGTGAGTTAGGAAAAACACGGGGAATGATCATGTGGTGATTGCAGGGATAGTATATCATGACTTTTGAGCCTCCAACTTCTATGATACCATCCATGATACTTAAAATATTTCCACATATTCGTAGTTGGGGGCCAATCCTACGAGGGCATGTGTCAACCGGGGAGGTGGTGGTGAAAAACTTGGTAGAGATATTTATGGTACTCGTGGATGAAAGGTTGGTGGAGACACTGGTGGAGAAACCGTGGTGCGCGAGGAGGAAAAGTTGATGGTGTTTTTGGCGAAGATGCTTGTGGTGATTGTGGAGGAGCTATTGATAGCTTTGGCGGAGACTCTGGTGAGGTTGGTGGATGAATTTGTGGTGATTTGGTTGGTGAAGGCACTGGTACTGTACGTGGAGGAAGAGAAGTTGGTGACATTTTTGGTGGAGACACGGGTGGTGTTTGTGGAGGAGCCATTGGTGAATTTATTGGCGGAAGCATTGGTGGTGCACGATGAGGAGAGGCTGGAGATATTGGTGGTATTCGTGGAGGAGTCGTTGGAAGACTCCTTGGCGAAGACACCGGTGGTACACGTGGAGGAGAAGTTGGTGGCGATTTGGACGAAGACATAGGTGCTATTTGTGGAGGATTTGTTGCTAGACTATTTGGTGGAAACACTGGTGGAGTAAGCGGAGAAAAAATTGGTGACGTTCTTGGAGGAGATATAAGTGGTGTTCATGGAGGAGTCGTTGGTGGATTTGTTGGCGTGGACATTGGCGGTGCACGCGGAGGAGACGCTGGTGGTGTTTTTGGCGGAGACATTGGTGGTATTTGTGAAAGAGTTGTTGGTGA
Organism: Isatis tinctoria; assembly: GCA_010577795.1. Lineage (NCBI taxonomy): Eukaryota > Viridiplantae > Streptophyta > Magnoliopsida > Brassicales > Brassicaceae > Isatis > Isatis tinctoria. The sequence continues at coordinate 18,748 of VHIU01000504.1, read as the reverse complement.
ACTCCTTGGTGGAGAAAACGATGATGCACATGGTGGAGTAGAGATTGGTGGTGTTTCTGGCGGGGATACAGGTGGTGTTCGTGGAGGACTCATTGCTGGACTCATTGGCGTAGACACTGGTGGTACACGTGGAGGAGAAGCTGGTGATGTTCTTGGCGAAAATATTGGTGGTATTTGTGGAAGAGTCATTGGTGAACTCCTTGGTGGAGACACTGGTGGTGCACATGGAAGAGAAGTTGGTGACATTTTTTTGGAGACACTAGTGGTGTTTGTGGTATATTTGTTGGTGGAGACATCGGTGGTGCACGTGGAGGAGAAGTTGGTGACGTCCTTGGTGGAAACATTGGTGAAAATTGTGGTGACGTCATTGGTGGACTCCTTATTGGAGACATTAATGGTCCGCGTGGAGGAGAAGTTGATTGCATTCTTGGCGGAGATACTGGTAATGATTGATGTGGAGCCGTTGGTGTTCTCTCTGGTGGAGACACTGGTGTTCCACGCGGAGGAGAATCTGGTGGTGTTCTTGGCGGAGACATTAACGGTGTTCGTAAAATTGTTGGTGGACTTGTTGGCGGAGACACAGATGGTGCACGCGGAGGAAAAGTTGGCAGTGTTCTTGGTGGAGAAATAAGTGGTGACCGCGGAGTAGGTGTTGGTGGTGTTCTAGACGGAGACACTGGTGGAGTTTGTGGAGGAACTATTAGTGGATTTCTTGATGGAGACATCGATGGTACACGGGAAGGAGAAGTTGATTGTGTTGTTGGGGGAGACAATGGTGGTAGTTTTGGAGGAGCATTTGATGGATTTGTCGGCAGAGACATCGGTGGTTCACCTGGAGAAGAAGTTGGTGACGTTCTTGGTGGAGATAGTGGTGGTGTTCGTGGAGGAGCTATTGGTGGACTCATTAGTGGAGATACAATTAGAAATCTTGGCGGAGACATATGTACTATTTGTGGAGGATTTGTTGGTAGGATATTTGGCGAAGAAATCTGCAGTGTACGCGGAATAGAGATTGGTGGCGTTTCTGGCGGGGATACAGGTGGCGCTCGTGGAGGAGTCGTTGCTGGACTCATTGGCGTAGACACTGGTGGTGCACGTGGAGGAGAAGCTGGTGGTGTTCTTGGCGAAAACATTGGTGGTGTTCGTGGAAGAGTCGTTGGTGGACTCCTTGGGTGGGACACCGGTGGTGCACGTGGAAGAGAAGTTGGTGACATTTTTGGTGGAGACACTAGTGGTGTTTGTGGTATATTTGTTGGTGGAGACATCGGTGGTGCACGTGGAAGAGAAGTTGGTGACGTTCTTGGTGGAAACATTGGTGACAATTGTGGTGATGTCGTTGCTGGACTCCTTGTTGGAGACACTAATGGTGCACGTGGAGGAGAAGTCGGTTGCATTCTTGGCAGAGATACTGGGGATGATTGAGGTGGAGTCGTTGGTGTTCTCGTTGGTGGAGACACTGGTGGTGCACGCGGAGAAGAACTTGGTGGTGTTCTTGATGGAGACATTAGTGGTGTTCGTAAAATTGTTGGTGGACTTGTTGGCGGAGACATAGATGGTGCACGTGGAGGAGAAGTTGGCGGTATTCTTGGCGGAGACATGAGTGGTGCACGCGGAGTAGGTGTTGGTGGCGTTCTTGGCAGAGACACTGGTGGAGCTTGTGGAGGAACCACTGGTGGAGCTTGTGGAGGAACCATTGGGGGTAGGTCTATTAGCTTCAGTGTGGCCTAAAAGGACGATGGTGAGTGCGAAGAAGAAAGCTGTGGTTGTTTTTGCATATTTTGGATCCATTTTCTTCATGGTGATTTGTCCCTCAAGGAGAGGACTATTGTTTGGATATTGTTGATCTGAAATGAAGTGAGGTTTGTGGGTATTTATAGGGTTTTAAGATGTTCACTACGATGCTTAGAGATGGATAGGCTTCACTGTACATTACCTTGACCTCAAGTCTTTTAATTAAGAGCCTTTTTCTTTACTAATTTTTTTCTTCTTGTTCTTGATTACTACCCCTTACATGACTATGTCACTGTTCACTAATGTTAGCACGTTCGTTAGATCCCAACTTTGAATTTACTTGAACACAAATGAATACCAAGTGTAAGAAACTTTTGGTTAAACTTTTGGTTAAGTACCACCATTGATTGGTCTTGTAAGGTCAAAAACCCTTGGGATCATTTTGTAAGAAAAAAATTCTTATATAAATGAAAACTTGGGAGCCATCTCTTTTATACATGATTACTATATAGTTGTGTTATATTATTAAAAATTTCACCAAAAATTAATGAAATTGATAGAATTTTGTAATTATGAAAAACCAAATTCTACTAAATTAAATCTATTTCTAAATAATACATTATACATTAGTTAAACATGTTTCTAAATAAAATAAGAACACTGGTCCTAGTGGATGGAACGAACCAATTTGAAACCAAAAATTGATCTAATACTAGATCACAATTTAATTGAATTGGATAATTATTGGATATATGTAGTAATGTAAAAAAAAAAAAGCGGATTTTGTTGAACCAATTGGTAATAAATAGATTAGTTTATGTCATTTATAATTTTTTGAACTTATTTCATATTCGATATGAGATATTGAACATGTCCCTTTTATTTGCCAAAAAAAATGTCCCTTTAAAATGACAGATTTTTCCAATCCATATATAATTAATTTTTATAGTCAATATATGACTTGGATCGAATTAAGCTCTTAAACTATGCAAAAAAAATCATGTGTTATTAATTCAAAACTACTATATAATATTATAATGAGTCTATTATTTCTTTTCATGGTATTTTAGATTAGAATTTTAATACTTTCCAATAGGTGTAAGTGATTATAGTCCAATTTTTTTTTTTTATCTCGTTTCATTTGAAAAGAAAAAGATTACGTACGTCCGTTCTCGTCCTAAAATTAAGTATAGATTTGAAAATACCGACGGATCCATGAAAGTCGATTCTGTTATAGATTTGTGACTGATTAAGTAAGTTACGGGTTATGGAGGTTGACTTTTACTTGGCGGCAGTTCCATTAAATTTTCATCGCCAAACCTTTTAGTTTGTACTTTGTAGACTGGGACAATTCTAGGTTACCTTGGTTGCCAAGTCTGAGGCTAGAATTTAAAAATCATATTTAATATTCTTGTCATCTTAAAATTGAGAAAAAAAAAAATTTGGTGAAATTTTATATTGAAATTTTCATAATGGCTGGAATATATAATTTATCATCAAAATAATCATCATATATATATCACTTATAAGTAATAAAAAATCTATAAAAAATGTAGGGAACATTTAAAGTTAAACAAAAATGATGTTAAGAGCATGGATTATTTTGAGATGAAAAAAAACATGTAACAATAAAATTATAAACTAAAATTCAGGTTATCTTTGATTTTGATTGATTTAGAATTCCAAATAAAATTTTCTATTACTGGATATTTTTTGTAATTATTATGAAGTCTTTTATTTTTCATTTTTTAATTTAAATGCTCGTTAACGTTAACAGTTATTCAATACTAAGGATTTATTATTTTTATTTTTATTTGATGTGGTTTGAAAGTTTTTCAAGTTAAGAATATCAAAGTTTAAATCGAGAAAATTTTGGATGAATTAATATATAAATTATTTTACAAGGACTAGCTGAAAGCTACAAATTAATTTGAAACCATCAAAATTTTAAGGTACCTTGTAAATCAAGTATATATTTATACTATTAATTAAATACATAAACTAATAATAATGTATACATTTTCGTCTTCTCTCTATCTCTCTCTCTTTGATGCGTTGCTCGAGCATCGAGTCCATCAAGCATTGCACAATTATGTGCCATCGCTAACCATACAAGCGCGAAGAGCTAGGCAGTGTATACGTTTCCTTAAACGTAAATCATGCAATAAAGTTAAAATTTATAAGTATAAGTATATGTTTATATAACCGAAATATACACTAGATATATTACAATCAAGCCATTATACTATACAGCTTAAAACTCATATTTATCTTAGCTTGTGGACCAGTAGTGGTCAAGTGTGATTAATTTATGTAGTAAATTTTCATTATGAAATACCGACTCTCTTTTTCTTTAATCGCAAGTTCTTGTGTCGATGTTCACACTAATCCACAAACCACAATATCTATTGGCCTAGCGATGGCCGATATGTTAATTTAACAGTAATAAATAAAATTAAATGTCTCCCGCTGGAATAACAACTTTGTTAGGATTTGGCAGAATTTTGAGACTTCATCAAATGTTCTTTGCCAAACCTCTTCTATAGATGACTAGACGAGGTTTAGATATCTCTTGAGTTTATACTTTGGAGATGCAGCTCCTGCTCCATGTAGGACCAAAACTTATACTTTATGTTCATTATCTACATGCATGTATAATTATTTCAGTTGACTTTTAATTTGACGTTAGCGAATTCTTGAATCAAACCTTAAGTAAGCACATGCATGCTATTGTAAGCAACCAAACCTACAAAAAACAAACTATAAATAGGAACCCTCACCTCCCAAAGTTACTCAACACTCCTCTCCAAACACACACAAAACATTTTGAAAAAAGAAGCCTAGTTAGCATTTTCAAAACATGGTTTCAAAGAACATCACCGTATCTCTCTTCCTTGCCATCAACCTCGTCTTCTTTGGCTTTACCATGGCCCAAGCTCCGATATGTCCCAGAACCTCGACCCAGGTCCAAGATTGTGTCAACGTGCTTAACGTCGGCATGCTCCTCAACGCTCGAAACGTGAGGCCATGCTGCACTCTCGTGACTGGACTTGCCCCCTCTGTGGCCTCTGCCTGCATCTGCCATGCCGTCAAAATCACAGTTCTCGATATATTGCAGATCACTCTGAACCTTAATCAGATTCTTAAACTTTGCCGTGTCGCTCCCCCAGCTGGTTTCACATGCGCTTAATCCTCTCTTACAAGACACCAGTTCCGTATTATCGGATAATGTTGTTCTTTTGCTTTAAACAGAGTTTAATTTGCTTTCAGACATTGCTGTACTTTGCTGAGAATTGAAAGATAGATAAAGAAGGATTTGATTCATTTTCTCACGCACTACAATGATGAAGAGACTTACATTCTTACATACATATAGAAAGTGTAGCACAGATACGTTTCTGTCTACCACTAACTACTCCCACTAACTTACTTATTCTTACAAGCAACCTTAACAGCAACTTTACTGTTACAACAACTCTTCTCTTTTTAGGTGCTATCTTGTTCTGAGACACTAAACACTTGTCCGTAGCTTCATTTGGTTTGAGATCAAAATGGCATTACACAACAGATAATCATGGTGAGACTATCCTTCTCTAATAATAATATGCGTCTTAGCACTATCTATATATGTTGTTGAAAATAAAGGGAAACATTCGTACTGTATTCACATGTTTCGTAGTTAATTATGTTCTTCAATTTAGATTTCCGGCCGGCGGCCGGCCATGTATTGTATCTCTTGGTTAAGATGAAAAAAGTAATGTATACTCTTATCTTTTTATGTCTATCGTATTTTGGTTATCTCATGAGGTTTCTTATACTAGTTGGATATCAAGTATTAACTAGGTCAGATTGGAACCGAATTGATCCACTGTTGATCAGTCTTTCCCCAAAGAGTTGTGCGACTAACTATAAGAATGCCACATTATTATTATTTTTTTTGACATCGAATGCCACAGTATTTAAATGGCGGTGTTACATGCATTTAAACATAAAACAATTGTCCAAAGTAATTATATGCGAGTTCATTGTATTATTTGTAAGAAATTGGAGATCTACATCCGAAGATCAACATTTCTAACTTTGGTCATAATTTTTCTTTTTCGATGTACGTAGAATTATTATTATTATTTTTTTGTTAAAACAGAAGTCTTACTTGTTAAAACTCCAATCATCTAATTCATTAAGTGCAATATTTGCTTTCCAACATCTAGGGCATGTACATCAATGAACCCCACATGGGTTCTAAATTTTTTTTTTTTTTTAAGAAAATCGCAAAAAAAAAAAAAAATATAGACCAATCCCGAGCTGCCACGTGGCGAACTCGGGATGTTAGAGATTCGAAATTTAGAGCTTTTCGGTTGAGGAGATCACCATTTTGGTGGGACCCACAGATTATTTTATATTTTATTTTTTGGGATCTAAAATTTTGATCCTCTAATGCACTTGGCCTGAGCCTGATCCTTTAGCATACTTATATAATTTCCTCCCATTACAAACTTTTACAATTATTGTTCACAACAATTTGAACGGTTAAAGCTAGTTTCCAACGGTTCCTGCGAGCATAAACAACTTGTAGACGACGGTTCGGACCACCCCAGCTCCGCCCCAAGCCGTCTCGAGCTCTTTCACTACATTTTCGGACAACAAGTCGACTCCTTTCTCCTTGGCTGAGCCAATGGCTGACCACGATCTCACCATCCGCAAGAAACCTTCAAACGACACCGTTCTATTCATCTCCAACTCCATGGGCTTTCCTTCTGAGCCCAGGCCCACGGTCTCGAACGGAAACGGCAACGATTTGTATCCGTCATAAACATACTGAAACTCCGGGAATTTAAAGTACGGCGTCGTTTTTTCGTTGAACCGAGTCATCACCGGGTCGAACTCGGGACTCACCGTCATGTCCGTGTTGTAGCTCCACACGGCGATGATTCCTCCCGGTTTACGGAGGACACGGTTCGCGATCGCGTAGAACCTCGGGAGATCGAACCAGTGCACGGCTGTGGCCACCGTGATTAGATCCACGGAGTTCTCTCCTCCGATTAGATCCACCATCTCGTCTTCCGTCATCGACGGCGGCGTGTGGTGGTAAGTTACTTTCGGATGCTGTTTCGCCAGATTTAACATCGTCTCGCTCACGTCCGTCGCGATCACTTTGTCATAGTGCTCCGCGATCTGGTAAAAAAATCGTTATAAAATCAGAGATCGTATTGTAAACATTAGATTCGGAGAAGATAAGGAGGAAATACAGACGCCGATCGCTGCTTGGCCGTTCCCGGTTCCGGCGTCCCAAACGAGATGGTGTTGGTGAGAGAGAGCGGCGAGCTTGGAGAACCAATCGGCGGGATAAGTGGGGCGTGCGTCTAAGTAGATATCAGCTTCATAGTCAACGACTGACATTTTTGCTTTTGTGATTGCTTCTTCTTCTTCTCTTCTTCCTTTGATTCAAAAAGTACTTCACTTTATTTTTATAGAGGAGACGATGTGACGAGGCAGGTTGCGAAATTCGATTTTGCTATTCCCTCGATTAAAAGCTTTGACTCTTGACTGGTTTCCGGTTTGGTTTTGGTTTTGGTTTTGGTTTTGGTTTTTGCATACTATATGAGTCTCGGTATAAAATTTAGAACAGAGCAACTCTGGAATCTGGATTTGAAGGAAAGAGTCTTTGCCTGGATTGATTTATTCCTCACGTGTTTTTTTAATTAAATACAAATGGATCATAATGAACTTGTCCCAACTGTATGACCAACCTACATTAATCTCAACTATTTAACGATAGAGATACAGAATTAAAGAGAGAGAGATAAGACTTTACAAGAGACACTCTACCAAAAGGAAGACCTCTTTTAGGATATTATTAAGATTACACAGCCTTACAAAAAGTATATAACCAAAGCGTTTGTGATATCTTTGTTATAGGCCCCTCTTCGAAGCACAAAACTGAAACCTGGAGATATTGGCTTTTGATCGTCCATGTCGAGAAAAACGTTGCGTCTGCGTAAACCAACTCCAATGTTGTCCGGATGCAGATCTTCTCTTAACCAGACTTCAATGCAAGAAACGAAATAATTAGTCAAAAAAATCTTACGTTCTTGTTTCGGGTTCTCTACTAAAAGACAACAAGGGGCGGATTATGTTTAGCTGTTTACAAGAGATCTGGTCGGATGAGTATATTACCTGGAAATAAATGAAACCAAGAAGCTTCTTTAAGCAGAGTCCGCAAGCTCTTCTGTGAACTCGCCGAAGATGTCGGGGCAATCATTCCAGTTCCTGTGTCCTCGTGCTTCCCAGTAACCACCAGTGTACTTGAAGGTTTCACTTTCTCCTTGTTTCTCGAACCATCTCGGTCTCCATCCGCTTTCCTGAAGTTGCCGCGACTGCAGAGAAACGGACCAACGAGAGATTTTAAAACATGACTTCAAACGACAAATTGCATGTTCATGAACCAGTGAAATGTTGAAAGTGACGTACCATTCTTTGCCTTCTTTCTAACCGTTGTTTCTCTAAGTTCGCCTTCTCATATTCACCGTTCTCGAGATGCCGTTGATCTGGTCTGAGCCTAGAGTCTGTGGGAGGAAGCACCTCCTAAATCCATGAATCATAATTAACACAAGATCAGAAAGGGCTACAGAAATAAAGGATTAAACATGTCTAGAAGATACACGAGTCCCTATACAAGATTAGTGCAATTGAACATACCTTCAAACCAGGTGTTAGCTCGTTCAGGGTAATGGCGAATGAGGTTAAGTTGTATCTAGTTACATTAGGAGGTGGCTTGGTTCTTCTCCACAGTAACGAAGCATTTGACGCAGGATCGCTTATCTTCGTCTTGCTGGTTCCATCACCGGCTACGTAGTACAGGCTATCATCCCATTTACCAAATACTGTTGCAGCTTTTTTCCCACCCACGTCTTCTACAAAACCATTTACCTATATACACAATGTATATATACTCACCTGTTAGTTATTTCAAGTATTCTGCTGCCACATACATTGGATTACATATGCAGAGCATATCACTTTGACTCACCTGGTGGGGATTTCTCTCAAGAATGGATTGTTCCTTAAACTTGAGCGTGCAAGAATATTGGCGGTTACCACGGATTTGCATCACTCCATGATGATCACAGTAGAGTTTACCTAGGATGATATTGTATATAGTTGATGTTACCTAAGGACAAAGATAAGTATAAAGTTACTTCAGGGCCAAAAAGCAAAATTTATAAAAATGACTAGAAAGTTCATAAATGTATACATACCTTGCTCCATTGAAATACTTCTCCATCGTCAAACTCCAGAGTCAAAACTCCTACAGGTTCGACTTGAATCGATCTCCCCCAAAACTTTGACCTGAGGTTAGTGTCACCCCAGAACTTCCACCCTTTACCTTCACAGTGGCAGGCGATAACAGTTGGATGGTGGCTGACCTATTTTTTTAAAAATGATATTCCATAGTCTTGAGAGAGATTCTGACATTCATGTTCATCACATTCTAACTTTTGGGATGAAAGAAAAACCTTTTCAGAGAAGAAACGTATTCCCTTTTCAGGAAAGTCAGCTTCATAAGTTTCTCCAAGCAAAGGGTTGAATGGCTTACAGTGCCGGCCTTCAGTGGAAGCATAACCAGAGACCGCAAAAGCAGCAACGTTTAAAGCTCTTAGGAGACCATTCCCCTAATCAAACAACAGGCTTAAGTCAATTTAATATATAAGAGAATGTAGTGTAGCAATTAAAGTAAAGAGAGTTTGGTGTCGCTTACAGATTTTCCATGCTCATATGCTCTGTCCAGAAGATACGAGTACTCCAAGTCTTCAAAGCACTTTTGGAGGGATGATATTGGTTCATTGAAATACACAGGGAGGCAAACTCGGGTGAGATCTTTCCCAACGTTGTCTTTGATCATAGACCAAAGACTAACACCTTTCTCTTTTTCAGCTGGATCAGGAAGTTTTGTTCTTCTCTTGATATCCGCGTATCCAGAGTTGGATAGATTGGATCCAGAACCAACATTAGGTTCATTGAAATACTCCTTCGTGTCATGGAAGGAAGGCTCATCTTCCTCGGACACATCCTCAAATTCTTGTTTATCATCAGATGAAGCAGTTGTGCTGCATTCTAGAAACCAAATAATGTGAAGCAAACACACAAAGGAAGCTTATGCAATTGAACAAACTATATAGCTCGAAAAGCAGAAAGCATTCAGCGTTAGAGCATGTACCACTGTACTTTCCACGTCCAAGGCTTGAAAATTCATGCTTTGTTAATTGGTAGACATTGTCATGCATCCCTGATGCTCCAGCTTCGAGATTAGCTGCCTGCAAAAAATAAACTCACATCACTTAGTAGCCAACATGACTAAAATGCCGAAACGGAGCACGATAGATGTCACTCCAATGGCAAATCACACCATAAACCATAGAGCATTCAAGATATGGATAAATTACATAAACATGTATTTAGGCTTTCATTAAGATGTAACAAACTCAGAATCTATCAACACTATGGTCTACACATACACATGAAAGATGGACAAAAGAGACGTGAAACAAACACTTAGACATCAACTCGTATTTGTCCAAAACTTTTGCAATCCCTTCTATGTGTACCTATAGTTATTCAAGGTGATAAGACTATGACCTACTTTTTAGCACTCAAGGAGATAAACTTCTACAAAACTCTTGAGCAGATCATACCAATATACTTTTATGTTCAGGAGCTCTATGTACTATGCAGCTGTGGAACTTAAGATATAGTTTTGGAAAGCAAGACAAGAATCCTCTAGACTAAACACATAAATAGATACAATACTCATCTATCAACATCAAAGCCAAGACCAATCCGTAGCACAGACACAACAGAGACCAAACCTCAACCGTGACTATACATACTAAGTTTACCTCAAGCTGCCTCAATGCGTCAAACAAATTCGTCCGTTCTTCATGAAGAAGTTTGATCTGGCCATGCATTTCAGAGAACTCTGATAGCATGATCTGCTCGCACTCTTTTACGAGATTCTCGTTCATTCCTGCTTCGTGCAACCGTTTCTTGAGTCTCTCGGTTGATATGGACAGATCCTTTGGTGACGTGAAGGAGAAATCACCATTAAGTGACCGGAGAGGAAAGATGCATTTTGTAAATCCTAAAGCTTGTAACCAAGCTGCTCTATCACTTATAGAATCAGTTCTCAGATGAAGAGTCTTAGTCGCTGTGAATATATAGAACTTTCTATCATCAGACTTGCTTTCTCTGAAAGAGGAAACCTGCTGGAGAAAAACATAGAAAGATACACATCTAATTACAGGCTCAAGTACTTAATCAAACCAATAAGAAGACAAAAAAAAAATGTAGAGACCACAAATTCGTCCAACTAAAAAAAGTAAACACACTAGAAATCAGTTTCTGGATCAAAAATCTTAAAGCTCAATCCTATATAAAGCAAAAAGAAGACCCGAAAACTTCAAAAGAATATGCTGAACTTAGAAAAAAGGTTGAAGTTGCAGGTTGGAACTAGGAACAAATCCTGTTCCCATGAAGAAATTGCTTTGTACTGGATAAGGCACGTTAGATTTAGATAGGTTGAGAAAGACAAAAGTTATTATCTGTAAGCAGAAACAAGAACAAAAAAATCCTAAAACTTATGTCTAGATCAGCTTTGGAGTATTGGATTAAGCAAAAAATATATATATATATATATATATATATATTAAAAAAAAAATTTGAAAGTTCAACAAAGAATATGCCAGTAAAAATTCAGAACAAACCATCGTTTTCTCATTGTCAAGCAACAAGCATGTCAAAACAGGTCTTTTTTATAATTGGTAAGACCCCACTCTCCATTATTTCCAACCGACTAATTCTACTCACCAAAACATGTCCAAAAACACTATATTTATAGATATATATAATTGAATCAACAGAATAATACTGTACACATAAGCCCCATTTCGATGAAATAATCTTTATAGATACAGACAATGAGAATTGTGAAAATATGGCATTTGAAAAGTTAAAATGGTCTATATCTATATACTTAAATATCGTTGCCAACAAGACAAATCACAGCAACGCACATGCAAGGCAAAAGAAAACCAAAGAACAAACTGTGAAAAGTGTTCAAATTCCAATGGACTTGTTTTAGTTATGCAACTGAAAAAAAGTTCACAGTTCTAGTGACTAAAATTGACATATATCTTTAGGCTTCTTGGCTTTTTCTCCAAAAGAAAAAATCCAAAAAAATAAGAATCCAAAATTTTTATTGACGGATGGCAAATGGGTTAATCTTGAAAAACCAATAGGAAAAAAAAGTTAAAAAAAATGAATCTAACACATAAAAACACTAATAAGAAGCCAATTTGAAAAGAAGAAAAAAAAACAGAAAACAAAAAGAAAAACAATGTGACCACTGAGCAAAACCCTAAACCTACAAATACCAGATTGTAGCAACCAACAAAAGTTTTTAAATTTTGAAAACCAAACAAGCACCTGTTGATGTGACCCACTAAGAGATTAACAGCAAGTTAAAAGCTGGCAAAAAAACACCAGCGAGATTAATATTAATACGGAAAGCAAAATCAAAACATAACCACAGAAAAAAAAGGGTTAAAAACTATAAAAGAAACCGGTCAAGGAGAAGGTACTGATGAAAGGTCATAGGACGAGTGTAGAAAAAAAGAAAATCACATTTAGGGTTTATCTTTTTCGTCAAAGAACACAAGGAACAATTATATAAACCTCTGGTTATTTCCTCTAACTATGAGTGATGAAAAAGGCGTTTCGTTTCCCCAGAAAAAAAATATCACAATCTGTGTGTAAACAAACAATTTAATGATAAATCATCAAAACTGATAATCTCAGGTGACAAAAATAATAATAATAATAATAATTTTCCCCTTAAAAAAAAAATTTGAGTTATAACCTTGAGATGAACAATGCCGACGGTTTTCTGCTGTTTCCGGCGACCACTGCAACTATCCATCCTGGAGAGACGATCGGCGGAGATATCACCGATGAGCCTGACATCGTCGGAGGGAGAGAGCATGTTCAAATTCTCCGGCCGGCGGATCTTAGAGTAAGATAAGATTCCGTTGCGGAGGAGGAACCATCTAGATCTCCATCCTTTCCCGAAGTTGGTCCACTTGTATAAGATCCCAGCCACCGATCCGAACGAGCTCGCCTTCCTCCGGTCGGATCCACCGGTTAACGACGTCGCCGGAAGACTCCTCGACCTACTCAAATTCGTCACCGGCTCCCGCTCCGGCTCCGGCGGCTTGTTATCATCATCATCAATCCCGTGTGGACTCTCCAGAGTGATACAGCAGAGAGGATGCAGCTCCTTCACCCGCATTTTTTTCCTCTTTATCACTCCCGGAGGTTTTAAATTCTGGTCTCCGATCACAAACTCCGACGCACATTCACCATCTCTGAGTTTTTTTTTTTATTGATAATTAAAAAAATTATAGCGAAGAGATAGATGGATGCAGATCGAAGAGAGTGGTAGATGAAGCATGCAGATTTGGGGATAAAATCGACTTGAAGAAGAAGAAGACGAAGAATAAAGAACCTGAGAGAGCTCTGAAACTGAGATTTCTCTGAGAAAAATAAAAAGAGAATCAGAGAAATCGAGAGAGAGAGAAAGGTTGTTGCTTAAATGTGAGACTGCGTAAGCTTCAACCCAATTATAAAGGCTTTATGTATAATATAACATATATATAGGTCTCTGGATATGCATATGTATGTTATTATGTATATATTATATGATATATGATGATGAATCAGGAAGAGGTTGGGAGCGAAGTTGGAAATTTAAGACGATGGTTTTACATTGTAATTTCCAAATGTTGAAAAGGATATAAAAGGGAAAACAAATGCTGATTTTTTTTTTTTTGCTTTATGTTGATTATATCCATAATTAGATTGTGTATCTTTAATTGGATCCTCTTTACAAAAAAGTTTTGTTTTTAATTTTTTTTTTAGAGCAGAAGAAAAGGTCCACAACATTAATTAATCACATAGTTTGATTTCAAGCAATCAAGGTTACTGACTGTTACACTATGATTACAGTTCAACAAACTCTTGGTGAAAATGGTGAAAACACTTTTAGTCAAAGTTAATTTTACCTTTTTTGTCATGTTTTATAGTATGTTATATCACGTACTTTTTTTAACAAAATATCACATACTTATAGCTTTAATAAAATATCATTCCGTAATACAAACTTTCGTGTGTCGTTAATATAAACTATTTGAACAATATATTACTCCAACCTAGCTAATCAGATACACTGTTATTTTGTTCTTCGGCACCTAACTGAGTTCTAATAATTTCAACAACAACAACAACAAAAATCATAAAATAATAAGTACATTTTAGGACAAACATGAGTATCTATGGCAATGGTTAAAACTGTTGTTAGTGATCCAAATCAGGCTATGATCAGCTTTACAACAGCAAAAAGGTTCTAGTAGTTCCTTGTTTTTCTAGTAGATTTATACATTATTAATAATATTATATACTAGATTATGTTTTTGGTTAATCTAAAGCCGATTTGTTATAAGACGTATTCATGTTAGATTGGGATGGTAGGCTGTCACTTTGTGAAAAATGGAAAAAAAAAAAAATTTGATAAAATGTAAAAAGGAAGTACAACAGCATATAAAGAAATTTATATTGACATGTAGATAATTTTCTTTTTAAAAAGCTCTCATCAAAAGAAATTTATATTCAGTATCTAATATGATGTATTTCGGAAATCAATAAATTTATAGCTAATTTAAAAGGCATAGTTTTTTTTTTTAAAAGCAAGTGAAAATATTATGGTGAGATTATTCAAAAAATTATAAAATTGTAACTCTTAATATATATTTTAGCAAAGAAATGTCTAATATAATCTAATAGAACATGATGAAATCGCTATTATATAGTATAATATCTTTAAGTAACTTTCTAAATACTGTAATTTATATATATTATCTATTGTGATGTAATATAGTAAAATATACAATAAGCTATTAAAGGAAATTGGTAGGTCCGTAGGTTAAATGGAAACAGTTTTTAAAGGAAAAGAAAAAAAGGAACACTATAATCATTTAATTTTCTCGTATTTTGTTTGCCGAAAATGACTTATCAATGAGGGGAAATAAATTACTAAGTTAAATACAAACCGTACATCAAGGAAAAGCCCACTTTTGTTTTGGAACAAAATGCCACTATTTTAGATTTCTAGTGATAAACGAAAACGAAAACAAATAAATGTGTTAAACAATTCATAATACTATTACTAATTGTTCCATCTTATGGCCTTTTGGATGGTGAAAAAGAAATTAATAACTATTAAGATTTATATTTTTTTATTTCAAGTTTTTTAGTAGTGAAGTTTAAGGGTATATAACTGGTGATACACACAACAAGAGAAAAATCAACAAAAAAATAAATTATAATTTCTCTTGGTTATACTTATATCTCACAATGTTGAATTAGATTTTCATGTAATTTTTTCTATACGGTGGAAGTTGTGTGTGGTTATAATATTACTTCTAGTAATATTTGTAAATACCAAAATTACAATTGTAAAAGTAGATAAATTAGTTATTTTAAATAATCTAAATATTTTATACAATTTCTGATAAATTTAGATAATTTTTATAAATTTTCAAATTAAATCGTATTTATGATTATTTTGGATAAAATAACCGATTTGAATCATATTAAAGAATATTTAAATAAAGGCAAGATTTTATATAAAAAATTCAAACCGACATGAATTTAAGTGAAAATGAACCGAATCCCAACTAACAGATATATATATATATATATGTAAATAAACCAAAAATACATGAAACCCAAAAAAAAAAAAATCAATCCAAACACCAATGGATTAACCTCATACTTAGTCTTATCTTCTTTTTTACCATATGAAATGTCTGTACAGTATGCTTAAGTTTTTTTTTTCTTGGTTAGTATAACAAAAGAGTCGGCGATCAAAAGGAGAAAAAGGTAACTGGTTTCAAAATATAGTTTAAAGAGTCCACTTTGTGATAATTAATGTAAATCACCATTGTATAAAACATTCAAGACAATATTCCTTGCTATCAAGTTTATATCATAGCAATTATCAAACTATATTGTTTAGAATGTTACATTTTTACCCACCAAGAGGATCGACTACCCTAATTAAGCAAAATGTTACAAGCTTTATATATATTTGGATGTCTGGTCAATGTAATATACTTTTCGTATCATTTACAAGAATGAGTATTTTTCATAGATTTCAAAAGACTATCAAAAGCTGTTGAGTTGAAATACAAGAAGACAGTTACAAAAATAGCATCAACCGTGGGATGTTTGAGGCAGTGGACCGGCGTGGCGTGGAGGACCCGGTACTGGCTTGTTGTCCCACTGTCTCACACGCGTCAGAGTTCAATTTTTACTTTCTCGTTTTCCTTTTTACTTGCCTGTTCTTTTGGCAGCTAATATGAATTAGATACCATTGCGATACTATATTTATCTTATACTACAACATTACAGACAAAAATCGTGTGATATTGTTTGTCTTTTTCAATATTATGTTATATACAGGTTTGAAAAAATTAATAACGCACAATATGTAGTCTTATTTTAAAATATTTAGGTAAAATTTTAGAAAATTAGAAATAATTTTAATTATTTTGGTATTACACTTTAATAAAATATATAAATTAAACTAAAAGATGGAAAAATATATTTATGATTTTCTTATCACTTTTAAATAGAAGGATACAAAACTAATGATATAAAATTTATTTAATTTCTATAATTGTATTGTTTACATTTGTAACACTATATGGAAAATAAATTTTACCACTATATTAATTGATAATATGCCTTAAACCAAAAGATGCTAATAGTTTCATTTAAAATAAAAATATTACAGTTTTAGAAGTTTCTAAAAAATACACACAAAAAAATCTTTTAGTTTGTTTTCTCTTTTTTTCAATGTTAATTTTTATTTATACTGGATTTATCTTTGGAGACCGATTTAAAAAAATCGATTTTCCTCTTTACTATCAGCTATATATTTATTGGTGGTTTCCTTGCAAGTGCAGATATGAAGATTCTTAAATCTCATTTGGGATTCGTCGTCGATGATTCTTTAATGTTTATAGATAGTTATATTCTTGTGATTGTTTAGAGTCTGTCTTTTTCTCTCTTTTTTCTGTTCTCTTTTCTTAAGGTCGACAGCTTGGTTAGTGTGAAATCTAGTAATTTTCTTCGCAGCTTACATGTCAGTCAAATTTAGTTTCAGATTTTCTTCGCAGCTTACATTTTTCGCTTCTAAAAACTCTGTAGCGGTGTTGGTTATGAGTTTGGTGTCTTGGTTAGGTGACATTCCTTTTTGATTGGTTTCGGAGGACAACTCACATTTTCGCCGCCTTATCTTCGATTTACTCTTTATTTTATATCGTGATTCGTTTCAGTCTAAAATTGTATTTCTTAATTGATTACATTCCAAAATCAATTTAAGAATGGTGTTCACTAAAAAATATCAGATTAGCAGCACATTATTTTCTGTGAAACAAAAAATTATAAACTCATTTAGTGAATTATAAATACACTAAAATCAGAGGATGTGAATGTAATTGTTCGAAGAATATATAGTTAGACGTAAACTCGGGTCTATGTGATTCTGTAAGGCTCGACTTTCCACTCCCCACGCTTTCTTGTTTTTACTGACTCGCCTAACCGCGTGTCTATCAGACACCACGATAATTTGTTTTTATTAACCTAATCAAGGCCATGAATGAACATTAATAAAATCGATGTATATGACGTTTTCTTTGTCACAATCACCTACCGGAAACATATCAGTACCTATCAAAAACAATTTAGTGCTTCAAATTATCATCCGATATAATTTTCATTGTTTTTCCTTCTTGTTTTTTAATAAAGGGTTTACTAATAATTGTCATTGTTGTATTGAAAACGATTGATGAGTGCATAACCAAAACGCGTCTAGATAAACAACATTTCATTAAGAGATTTAAGATGTTTTCCACTGACAGTGACGACACTTTGATCAAAACACATATTGTTCTCCATATTCTTTGAGTTCGATCTGGTTCGTTTCCGTATTAAAATTTAATAGTATAAAGAAAATTTTGGTTGTGGATATTCAATAATTTTTATAAGAATTATAGTATTGAATGTTCGCGCTAGTGTAACTATATTACTTTTACAGTTGAAGATTGATATATGAGTGATATATTACGAGAAGGGAAACGAGAAAAATTTGTAAAACAGGAACGGGAAGGTTGTGTTTCAGACTTTCAGCCATGTCGAATTTTTGCCAATGTTAGTTTGGGTAATTTTGCTGATTATAACATATCAACGATATCATGTAACATGTGACTATAAGATTGAACAAAAAAAAAAAAAAAGTGACTATAAGCCTGAAGGTACGATTCTATGCGTCCGTGTATGTGGAATTTTTGTTTGTGTCAACATGTGCGTATATGTTCAGTTAATTCTAAAACCAATATTTTCGAAATAAATATAAAAGAAATATCTGTTTTTGGAACCGATTATGGAACATGTGTATAGCTGAATTAAACGTTGCGCTAGTAAAAAGCACATGATTGATCATTTGGTACATGTAATAGGGCGAGTGTAAAGAACGGACTCAGCAGTTTATTCATATATATTTGTAGAACTGTATGATGATACTAAATATCATATATTGGGAACAAAAACTATTAAGATGTGAATTATAAAAATTGTGGTTAAACTTTGAAACTATATTACTTACAGATAAAATAAGAAAACAAAGAAATGTTGGCATCCTAATACGAAACCAAGATGGAATCACGTCGAACCCACTAACTCCCAAAATATGA
This sequence comes from Isatis tinctoria, assembly GCA_010577795.1. Lineage (NCBI taxonomy): Eukaryota > Viridiplantae > Streptophyta > Magnoliopsida > Brassicales > Brassicaceae > Isatis > Isatis tinctoria. The sequence goes on along the minus strand of VHIU01000504.1, from coordinate 149 downwards.
TCAATAATAGTGGTACACATCGTGCCTTTGTGTTTGTGAGACCCTAAATTGTCTTTAGATAACATCATAGAAAGCAATATGTCCCTGATAAGTGGTATTGTTCCCAAAATAGTTTGTGCACTCTTTAAATATCATTAAGCTAGTTAGTC
>VHIU01000391.1:0-37949 GCA_010577795.1 Isatis tinctoria | reverse complement strand
TTGACAGAGTCAAAGCATACCAATTCATATGTAAGAAAACATGATGAACTCAGGTCAAAGGACTATACTCTATAGTCGTAATGAGAAACTCTTGACACTCATATAACAATCTTGTAGAGTTCTCATTAGCGGGTCATGTCCGATCATGTGTTCTCTAACATTATCTATGTGATTGACTTTAATACTCCTATTAATGATTCCATGAAACTTAGTCATCAGTCACCTCACATACTAGTCTCGCGCGGTTACCAATGTCCAACTTTGATAACCTCGACTATGGACACAAATAATTTATGTCATCTATCACTTATAGAGTCTCATGATCAAATCACGTATTTGATGATCTATAAGAATGCCATAAATTACTTTTGGACAATTATTTAATAACACCATTAAATAATACTGAAACAATTTCATTAAATAAAACATAACCAAATGTATGTTTACATGAACATCAAAAACATAAATATTATAACTCCCACTAAAAACAACGAGATTACTGCTTAAGGAATCTAATGCCTATAGCAGCTGCATGACTCTCATGCTTCGGTCGTGGGAGTGGCTTAGTCAACGGGTCAGCAACGTTCTCGTCTGTCGGAACTCTGCTGATCTTGACGTCACCTCTCTCAATGATATCACGAATCAGATGATATCTCCTCTCAATGTGTTTGGATTTCTGATGTGATCTGGGCTCCTTAGCCTGAGCTATGGCTCCATTGTTGTCACAAAACAATGCCACAGGCTCAGAAATGCTAGGAATCACACCAAGCTCAGTAATGAACTTCCTAATCCAAACAGCCTCCTTCGCCGCTTCAGAAGCAGCGATGTATTCAGCCTCGGTCGTTGAGTCCGCCACGGTGCTCTGCTTGGAACTCTTCCAACTAACTGCACCTCTATTCAGACAGAAGACGTAACCAGACTGAGATCGGAAATCATCTCTATCTGTCTGAAAGCTGGCGTCCGTATAACCACTCACTACAAGCTCATCACTTCCTCCGTACACTAAGAACTTATCCTTGGTATTTCTCAAATACTTCAGGATTGTCTTGACGGCAGTCCAGTGACTCTCACCGGGATCTGATTGGTATCGACTCGTCATGCTTAAAGCACAAGCAACATCTGGACGAGTACAAAGCATGGCATACATAATAGATCCTACTGCAGAAGCAAAAGGAATCCTACTCATGCGCTCTCGCTCAGCAGGTGTCGAGGGACTCTGCTTCTTGCTGAGAGTAATGCCATGAGACATCGGAAGCAAGCCCTTCTTGGAATCATGCATGTTGAACCTGTGTAGAACCTTATCGATATAAGTGTCCTGGCACAGTCCAATCAGCCTCTTTGATCTATCTCTATAGATCCTTATTCCAAGAATATAGGCGGCTTCACCCATGTCTTTCATCGAGAAACAACTTCCGAGCCAGTCCTTTACTGACTGAAGTAACGGAATATCATCTCCTATGAGAAGTATGTCGTCTATACAATACGAGAAATGCAACTGCGCTCCCACTAGTCTTTTTGTAAACGCAAGGTCCTCTTCGTTTCTGATGAAGTTAAACTTTTAACTGCTTCATCAAAACGTAGGTTCCAACTCCGAGATGCTTGCTTCAATACATAAATGGATTTATGAAGCTTGCATACTTTCCCAGCAGCATTAGGATCAATGAAACCGGAGGTTGTGTCATGTACACATCCTCCTCCAGAATCCCGTTAAGGAAAACTGTTTTCACATCCATTTGCCAAATCTCATAATCATAATGAGCGGCTGTTGCTAGGAGAATCCGAATAGATTTAAGCATAGCGACTGGGGAATAGGTTTCATCATAGTCAACACCTTGAACTTGTTTGAAACCTTTTGCCACCAACCTAGCTTTGTAAATCTGAACGTTTCCATCCACATCGATCTTCTTCTTGAAGACCCATTTACACTCAATGGCTTTTACACCATCAGGTAAATCACCCAAAGTCCATACTTGGTTTTGTGACATGGAAACGATTTCGGATTCAGCGGCTTTAAACCACTTTTCGGAGTCAGGGCCCATCATTGCTTCTTCGAAAGTCGCAGGTTCGACACTGTCAATGATCAAGAGATCATGACAATTAGTCACAAGAAATCCATATCTCTCGGGCTCGTGACGAATCCTTTCGGATCTGCGAACTTCTGGCATCACAGGTTCGGACTCTACAACTCTTGTAGATCCAGTCGCTGCTCTTCCTCGACAGGTTGAGCAGGCTCCTGTGATTCTCGAACTTCTTCGAGTTGTACTTTACTCCCACTGTTCTTCTTGGAAAGAAATTCTCTCTCAAGAAAAACACAGTTCTTAGCAACAACACTTTGTTCTCAGAACGGTTGTAAAAGTAGTAAGCCTTGGTTTCTTTAGGATAACCAACGAAGTAGCACTTATCAGATTTGGGTTCAAGCTTATCAGATATCAACCGCTTGACATAAGCTTAACAACCCCAAATTTTTAGAAAAGACAAACTTGGAACTTTTCCAGTCCACATCTCATATGGCGTCTTCTCGACTGATTTTGATGGAACTCTGTTTAGCGTAAACGCAGACGTTTATAGAGCATATCCCCAAAAGGATAATGGAAGATCTACTTGACTCATCATCGATTGAACCATATCCAATAAAGTCCGATTCCTCCTTTCAGACACACCATTCCACTGAGGTGTTCCAGGAGGAGTGAGTTGTGAAACAATTCCACAGTTACTCAGATGATCACTGAACTCTTGGCTTAAGTACTCACCTCCACGATCTGATCGAAGAGCTTTGACACTTTTGCCAAGTTGGTTCTGTACTTCATTTTGGAACTCCTTGAACTTTTCAAAGGATTCCGATTTATGTCTCATTAAATAGACATAACCAAATCTACTGAAGTCATCAGTAAACGTGATGAAGTACTGAAAGTTTCCTCTAGCACTAATACTCATTGGACCACATACATCGGTATGTATTAGTCCCAATAGGTCACGGCCCTTTCATTAATTTGTTGAAAGGGGCCTTTGTCATTTTGCCCAATAAGCAGGATTCACACTTCTCAAATGATTCAAATCAAATGAGTCCAAAAGTCCATCATTATGAAGCTTTTGAATCCTTTCTCATTGATGTGGCCCAAACGACAATGCCAGAGAAACGTAGGGTTCGAGTCATTGGTTCTTAACCGTTTAATACTTATGTTATAGACAGGCAAAGATTGGTAAGAATATAAAGTCCATTCTCTAATGGAGCGCTACCATAAAACATTTCATTACGATCAAAAGAACAACACTTGTTTTTAATCGAAAAATGAAAGTCTTCTAAATCCAAAACAGAAATAGAAATGATGTTTCTGCTTATAGCAGGTACATAGTAGCAATTATTCAATTCTAAAACCAAGCCTGACGGCAAAGACAAATGATAAGTTCCTACGACCAATGCAGCAACTCTTGCTCCATTCCCAACGCGCAGGTCCACTTGTCCCTTCTCCAGCGTTCTACTGTTGCTTAGACCCTGCATATTTGTACAAATATGAGCGCCACAGCCGGTATCTAATACCCAAGACTTAGAACTGAAGTAGTAACATTTACTTCTATAACATAGATACCTGAAGAAGTCGTCTCATACGTCTTCTTCGAGTTCTTTAGATCTCCCAGATACTCTTTGCAATTTCTCTTCCAATGCCCAGACTTATTGCAGTAATGGCATTTATCAGCATCAGTAGGGCCGCGTTTGGTTTTGAAGAAGTCTCAGGCTTATCCTGATTCTCAATCGGGAATGCCTTAGCTTTTCCTTTACCCTTAGCATGTTTCTTAAACTTTTTACCCCCTTGCACCATAAGTACATTAGGGGTGCCCTTCTTGATGTTTGGCTCAGCTGTCTTGAGCATGCCATGCAGTTCCGTCAAAGTCTTTGTCATGTTGTTTATGTTATAGTTCATGATAAACAGATCAAAGCTCGACGGTAACGACTGCAGAATGATGTCCGTAGCCAACTCTTGGCTAAGGGGACAATCCAGTTTTGCCAAGCTATCAATAACCCCATCTTAATGACATGTGGGCTACTGGACCATCCTTTGGTAGCTTGCACTCAATGAGAGACTTAACCGTCTGGTATCTCTCAGTTCGTGCTTGCTCCTGAAACATCCCTTTCAAGCTAGTGATCATCTCAACAGGTGACGCCACGTTTCGTATTGCTTCTGCAAGTCCGAGTTCATGGTAGCCAGCATGAGACAACTCACATCGACCTCATCATTGGAATGCTTCTCCCATGCATTCCTTTCAGCGTGTCCGGCATTGGATTTCGGTTTCTCAGGAGAACCTTCTCAAGACATATTCCTTTTTCTCCTGCTTGAGAACAATTCTCAAGTTCCGATACCATTCAAGGAAGTTCGATCCATTAAGCTTGTCCTTCTCAAGGACGGATCGAAGCGAGAATGTGTTTCTGTGAGGGGAGCTAGCCATAGCTGAAAAACACAAAATGAGAGTTTAGTTTCGATGTTCAAGAAATGAGAAATCTTAACAATTAAGAAACTCACATTATTTCAAAACATTTTTCTCAATTGAATATAATGATCCAAGATCCATATTTCACAAAAATTTGAGTGAGCTTTGGCCCATCGCCCAAACTTTAGCTATTTGGTAAGCAACACTTTGCTAATTATATCATAATAATTCTTGTCTCGGATTAAATCTTATATCAAATCCGATCCTATATCTCTGAGCCCAAAACTATTTTGATAGCCCAGTTAAGCAAACCAATCTTTTAAGTCCGTAGTAACGATTACAACCTGCCTCATTCATGTAATTGCGGACACCCTGCTTTGGCAGACCCATCACACAATGAAACGAGCCTTGACAGTTGACAAGATTGGGAAGATATTAAAAGCTTAATATTAGGTTTGAGGAACGGAAATCAATCTAGTTTATATGACTTATATATTCCAGATTTTTTAACTCGTTCTTTACTTGTAAAAATTCTTAAGTTAAACAAGCTAGAAATGCAAGTTCTGAACTGGTGTCGATCGACACTAAGTGTCGGTCGTCACCGAATGGTGTCGATCACAATACATTAGTGTCGGTCGTCACCGAATGGTGTCGATCGACACTACATTAGTGTCGGTCGTCACCACCTGATTGGTGTCGATCGACACTACATTAGTGTCGGTCGTCACGGAGAGTGATGTCGATCGACACCAAGTCGATCGACACCCTTTTTCACAGAAAACCAAATTGGTGTCGATCGACACCGGATTGGTGTCGGTCGACACCGATGAAACCAGAACGGCGTTCTTCGTCAAAAACGATTTGAACAGGGGATCTTACAAAATTTCAACAGATTCAATAGAAACACACCGCTCTGATACCACTGAAGGATTTCGTTCAGGTTTTAATCCAATTAAAACAGCCCTAACAACAATCCTAAGTCACGGATCTTGTGCCAATTGAATCTATGTTGAATATATATCAAATCTCAAACATACCTTAGTATTTGCAGCGGAAGAAGATCAGGTAATCGAGATCAGGAAGCGCCTCAAGTGCTGCGCCTCTACAGAAGTCCACACGCACACAAACTGGACGACGGGATGCTAGTGCCTTCGCGAACGATTCGCGTTTTTGGGTTTTCTCTTGTTTTTATCTGTGTTTTGTGGCTGTAAGAGACTTCTCTTATCTCTCAAACTCGAGCCCTCATATCATATATATAGGCTGGAGTTGCCGACAGGTGTCGATCGACACTCACCATTGGTGTCGATCGACACCCTCTCAGAAAGTCAAGGATCGAGAAGACGATCCCGAGTGGTGTCGATCGATACTCACTATTAGTGTCGATCGACACCCTCATAGAAAAACGATATCGACGTATATCTTATATGCGTTAATCATGATCATTACTCTAATGATCAAAACCCAATTTATAATATCCAGTTTGCTTAGGTGTGTGACCCTATAGGATCATATGATAATGGTAATGAGTTCATAACTCATAAGTTATAAGCGGCTTCTAGCAAAACATTATAACCGTCCAATATCATATGATTGTCTTATCTCGACATCACGACTTTACTAGAATAAATACAAGTCTGATTTCAGGACATTCCCTTCAAGCACAAGTCTAGAACTCAAACATAAAGATAATATCAATCCACTCTCGTGGTACCAATATCTTTGTCTATCAACCTAGAATTCCTAACTCTCGCTGGTACTAGAAATCGTAGACAAGCTTTAAGATCAGGTTTAATATGTTCACAATTCTCTAATACATCTACTCTCGCGGGTAATGAATAAATTGCTCACCAATGTTCTTTCTAGCAACCTAGCAACTCTCGCTGTCTAAGTTAACCTGACATCAATGAATCAAGTGATCAATTCGATCCAAGCATTAAGGATAACAAGGGTGAAGACATCGATTTGAATAGCCTATTTGTGTTTAACCTTAAAGCTCATGAATTCCTTTGACAAACCTTAACCTAACTAAGAGGTCTACTCAGACATGATTAAAGAAGAAAACAAAGAGATTATAAAGTTCATCATAAAAGCTTGAATAGATAATGAAAGCTGAATATAAACTTATAAGAACTTAATTAAAGCATAAACATAAAGACTGAAAGTAAAGCATAAATATAAAGACTGAAAGTAAAGCATAAATATAAAGACTGAAAGTAAAGCATAAATATAAGAACTGAAAGTAAAACTTAATTAAAGCATAAATGTATAAAGCTTAAAAGAAACTAAATAAAACTTAATAAAAGCATAAACATAAAACTTAAAACTGAAGAAGAAGCTATGCTTTGAAGCTAGAGAAGAGAGGAGGAAGAAGAAGGTGTGTTTTGAGAGTGATGTTGTGAGTCCATTATATAGGCCAAGGTGAAGGGGAGTAGGTGAAGCGGGGAACGGTCGTTCTAGGTGGAGAACGATCGTTCCCCTTGGTCGATCGAAGTAGGTGAGATGCGTGAGAGGGGAACGATCGTTCGGCTGTGTAGAACGGTCGTTCCGTGGTATTTTGTTGGCAGAGTTGGTGAGGTTGGGAACGACCTGCATGGGAGAGAACGGTCGATCTCCTATTGTTTTCGGCAGGGTTGGTGAGTGAGGGAACGACCGTTCCTTGGAGGGAACGATCGTTCTCCATGGTCGTTCCATGGAAAGGAACGGTCGTTCCTTTGCTTGGCTCTCTTGTGTTTGGTCCTTTTCTCGTTTTTTCCGTCTTAACTTGACTCGAACATGTCCGTAAACGCCAAACTCTTTCGGAACTCCATGAAATCTATAAAAACACTCAAAACAATAGAAAATACTCGAAAAACTAACGAAAGATGCAAATCAAAACTCAAACCGAATACTAAAAACGAATCAAAATACGTTAAAAACACGTAATATCAGCCGGTCTGGAAAGGGTTTCATCAGAGGTCAAATTTTTGGTACTTTGAATCTGTCGTGTTGTGGAAATCACATTTCTTGAGGTTTTGAAGTCTTGAATGGTTGTTTTCTGTCCATATCATGTCTCGATAATATCATGATATAATCTTAGTTTACGTCTATACTCGATCCAAAGAGAGTCAAGGAAGCACATGAAGTTGGTTATATATCTGATTTATTATTTTTTAGTTATTTGGTTAATACATTGTATGGTGTTTATAGTTATAAACTTAGAATGCTTATTTTCGTTGTTGTCATATTAGAGAATATGTCCGCGCCTTGCATTGGCAGTCTTTTATATATAAAAAAAGTGATAATGCCATAATCCAAGAAACATGTATGAGTTTTTTCTTTAATGTCACTTTAAGAAAATCGATAATAGAAAAACATAATAAGAAATAACATAAACCCAATGTTAACTTATAGAAAAGAAATAACTTAAACATTATACATGTAACTCGATTTTTAATGTCAAAGTCATGAATAAATGAGCATATAGTTGGGGAAACACCTGTAACAAATTTAATAATCAAACATAGCATAAGACTACAACAAACCCTTTAACCAATCAATCTTAATATTAAACCAAGTACATTCAAGATCTGTGACACAAATAAGAGATATAGTCTAACCAAGTACCTGAAATAAGTAAGCGATGTAATTTTCTCGAACCACATCAATCTCGTGAGAAGCAAGGTTCTGTTGCTGGATCTTAGGAGCATAGTGAATAGGATCAAAGAGAGAGTATAGTTTCTGTAGATAGAAAAAAGGTCATTGATCCTGTCACTAGTGCCGAAAACTCTTGAGCCTAAGGTAATGGCAGACTATCGTCCGATTGCATGTTATAATGTCATCTACAAGGTCATTTCAAAAATATTGGCCCGCAGACTTAAGGCTACATTAGGGGAAGCCATTGAGTTGAACCAGTGTGCGCTTGTGAAGGGGAGGCTGCTGTTAGAAAATGTTCTACTGGCTACAGAGGTTGTTAAGGATTATCACAAGTCCAACATTTCATCGCGCTCAGCCATAAAACTTGATATTTCCAAGGCATTCGACTCAGTGCAATGGCCGTTCATTGAAACAGTCCTTCGAGCCATGAACTACCCACCCCAGTTTATCATGTGGATAGTGAGATGCATCGATACGACTACCTTCTCAGTCTCAGTCAATGGAGAGTTAGAGGGTTTCTTTCCTAGTGTGAGAGGCATTAGACAGGGATGCTCGCTTTCCCCGTACATCTATGTTATTGTAAGTAATGCTCTTTCTAGATGGCTGAATCAGGCAGTTCAGAATGGGCTTATTGGTTACCACCCAGCTTGTAAGGAAGTTAAACTTACGCACCTCAGCTTTGCGGATGATATTATGGTCTTTACGGATGGTTCTTCTGCTTCCCTGAATGGTACTCTTTCGATATTCAGTGATTTTGCAAAAGTTTCAGGTCTGAATATAAATGTGGCGAAATCTACTCTCTTTGCTGCTGGTATGGGGAAACAACTTCTTCAACATGAAGCGGGGGAGTTAGGCCTATCTATCTCGGATTTACCCATAAAATACCTGGGCTTACCACTCACTACCAAAATATTAACAAGGAATGATTACGCCCCTTTGGTGGATAAGGTGCGAGCGAGGTTCCAGTCTTAGACAAGTAAATCTCTATCCTTTGCAGGTCGATTATTGCTGATAAAGTCGGTTATTGCAAGCATTGCTAACTTCTGGTGCTCCGCTTTTCAATTACCGAAAAGTTGTATTGTGGAGGTGGAAAGTATGTGCGCAGCCTTTCTTTGGAGTGGTTCTCCGTCTGATCATCATAAAGCGAAGGTTGCCTGGGAGGATATATGTTGTCCTAAGGAGGAAGGAGGGCTTGGTATACGTCGGTTCAAGGATGTATCTCGGGTTTTCGCCTTGAATCTTATATGGAAGCTCCTCTCTACATCTGTTTCACTCTGGGTTGCATGGGTGAAACAAAACCTTCTTAAACATCGTTAATTCTGGGATGTGCAATCCTCTAGTCTGGGTTCGTGGGTCTGGAGGAAACTTCTCAAACTCCGGCCGTTGGCAGCTCAGTTCTTTAGGTGGGAGGTGAATAATGGCAGGACCGTGGCGTTTTGGTTGGATGTTTGGCACCCTTTAGAGCGTCTTATTGATGTTGTTGGTGATCTTGGGACTAGAAATTGGGTATTAGGAGTGCAGCGATTATTTCAGATGCGGTCGTTAATGCCAACTGGAGCTTCAGAAGGTGTCGGGATCGGACTCACCAGGACTTGGTTCTATCTTTTACAGTGATACCAGCTCCGCTACCAGATAGCGGTGATGATGTAGCTCTCTGGCGATACGCTCCGGATGATTATCGCAGGTTCTTCTACTCTTCGCGGATGTGGGAACAGCTGCACAATCACAAAGAAGAGGTTCCCTGGAAAGATGTGGTATGGTTCTCGCATGGCGTGCCAAGATTTGCTTTCATCACCTAGCTGGCGGTTCGAGATAGATTGGCCACAGGCAGTAGATCAAGATGTTGGGGACAAGTGCAGCACTTTGTTTTTTTGTGGCAAGCCTGATGAAACGCGGGACCACTTGTTTTTTGCTTGCCCTTATACCTTCACCGTTTGGTTGGAAGTGCAGGGTACTCTGCTTGGAACAAGCCCAGATCCGGACTGGGAGACAACACTCCATGTCTCTCTACCCATCGTTACACCTACTCCCCTTTATTTTGCTGCGGCTTTCTTTCTAGACAACTATATACTATGTTTGGAAGGAGAGGAATGAGCGACGACATACCCAAGTCTGCCGATCGGTACAACAGGTGATCAAGATCATTGACAAGTCCATCCGAGCGAGGATTATGTCTACAAAGTACTTTGACAAGCCAAGATTTCGAGGCCTCCTCCAACTTTGGTTTAGCGCTCACCCGGCTACAGAAATAGTCTGATATTCTTTTATTCTTTATTCTTTGTGCTCTCACTCCGTTTTGAGTTGTAAAAAACTTGCTTTTGCAGATTAATCAATTTAACATTTCAACAACAAAAAAGTAATTGATAAATAAAAAAAAAGGGGAAAGCGGAGAACGTATCTATGAATTACTAAAATCCTAATAATATCTATGATCTCCATTATGCAATTGATCAACCATCAAAAATCATTTTGAGCCTGAATTGCTTCTCCAAGCTCACCAGAACTCCCTATCACGCAGTTACTGAACACATTCCTCGAAGCAATACATAAAACGTTGCACATGAAATTTGCTGAAAAAAAAATTGCTTAGACCCCCACAATATTTATCATAAAACCTTCATAATCAAAAAGATGAGAAAAAAAAAATCGGAGTAAACCAAACCGTGGACCTCCAGAGGATCCAAATACGACCCCCATGATGGGAATCATAATTCTCAAAAATCGAACAATCTGTAAAAACTTTTGAAACAATTTAAAAGGCATTGCTCTCCTTGACACGAGTCTCCAACAAACCACCAAATAAAAAATCTTTGTTATTTATTCAATAATAAACCTAGCTTTAATCATGTGATTTACTAATTGTGTTACAACATTTCCTCACCTGATCAAATGTAAAATTAAAATTAAAACAAGAAAACTAATAAAAAATTACAGGTTTTTTTTTATTTCTTCTCTATAATCTTCGTCTTCTCCATCATTTTTTTCTTCCCGTTTTTCTTTGTCTATGTATTCTTCCTCTTCTTCTCTTTCTTTTATTTTGTATTCTTCTTCTTCTCACTCTTCTTTATATTTTGGATTTTTCTGCATTATTTTTTCTTGGGATAATTACTAAACTATTACCCTTTGCACCCATAATTACTAGACTAGAGGCTGGACATTCGGGTTTTTGAGTCGGATTCGGGTCGATTCTATTCGGGTTCGCGTCTTTCGGATAGAGGAGTTTAGGACCCATTCCGATAGTGTAAAATTTCGGTTCGGTTTCGGGTGGATTCCTTTAGGGTCCAGGTCGGTTCAGGTCTAAAAATGTAGAACATTAAAGCAAAGAATTATGAAGAAAAGAAGAAATTTTTTAATTTTGTTAGTGTGTTTTGGTTTTGGTTCTCGGATATCCAATCGATTTTCGAGATCAGATCGGGTTCGTTCGGTTCTATTCGAGTTCGGGTCTTTTGGGTAAAGGAGTGTAAGACCCATACGGGTATTTTTTCGGTTCCAGATACGGTTCGGTTCCTCCTTTTTCGGATCGGTTTCGGTTCGGTTCTTCGGTTCCGGGTATTTTGCCCAGAGCTAAAACTAGTACTCTAGAATTTTTTTATTTTTTATTTACTACAAAGGATTTTGATTAACCATTGTTATCATCTATTACATGAGACTGTCAGAAATTAGGACATGAGTGAAAAATTCCCTACAAATTGAGATTCAAGAGAGATTGTTTAGCCAAATAATCAGCAGACTTGTACTCTAGAAATTTCAAAATTTGAAAAACTGAGTAAAACACTTAAAATTTTTGGGTTTTCGCGTATACTACGAAAATATGCCATTTACAAAAAATATATTGATTTAATGTTTCATTTTCATTTTTTTTTTCAACAGATACTACAATATATTAAGTCAAATAAACAGAGTTCCAACTTACAACAGGTTTAGACAATGTTAATCTAGCATGCTTCGATAGTCTATCAGCTATTACATTTGCTGATCTTTCTATTCTTTTAAAACTAAAATTAACTCCAGTAAAGACAGATAAGATGTCACAAATATAGACTGAAAGAGAAGATTTCTCCACATTTGTTGACGCATTTCTCAGCTTTTCAAATAACTCCTTGCAGTCTCCAAAAAGGTGACATGACTGTGTCCAAGCTTCTTTATCTCCATAGTTGCAAACCTGAGAGCATCTGCTTCTGCTTCCACCGGCGATAAAACAGGAGATATCACAGATTTTCCATACATAATTAATTGGCTCTGTTGATTGTACAAAGCCCAGCCAACTCCGACTTCCTGCACATTAGAAATCCATGAGGCATCAACAAAACAAACAAAGCCAGACAATGAAGACATTTCTTCATCAAACGTTTTTGGAATTAAATTCCGATTGGCGTTAATCATACACGCTTCCTCAATATCTTCATCTTTTTCCATTAAGGCTTTCCAGAAATTAAAATCAGAAATAGCTTTGTTAATCAAATCTGGAATAGACCACTTCTTGTTGTGAAACAGCAGATCATTTCTAGATTTCCAAATTCTCCAACCCACAAAAGGAAAAATACTTAACTCTCCTGTTTGGCTTTTGCTAAAATCCAACATCAGACATATATTGTCCTGTATAGAATTTTGCTTGAGAATATCACCTGAAGGAGTTGAAAATGGCGAAAGTTCCCATACTTCTTGGCTATAATTGCATTGGAAGAGCATATGGTTTACTGTCTCTGGTCAATCCACATCTTTGGCATGTTCCATCAATCTTGATTCCTCTTCTTCTCAAATTATCTGCAACAGAGAGTGAATTATGAGTACTTCTCCACCAAAAGTGTTTAATTTTTGGTGGAATTTGTAATTTCCAGATATTCTTATACATCTTCCTATTATCCCTATCATTGTTCGCTTGAATAGAAGCTCCATCCATAGGCATTGAGAGCGACCTAAGAGCATGATAACCACTTTTAACTGAATATTCACCATTTTTAGTGAAACTCCAAGTAAGAATATCTGGTGCATTCAAGAGAGATGGCTTAATGCTCTTAATAAGCGGTATATCCTGTTGATCAATTAAGTTATCCAAAATCTGATCATTCCAAGCCTTAGTACCCGAGATGAAGAGATTCTTTACTAGTAAATGTGGCTTTCTATTCATGTTTTTGGCTCTAGCTGGCCTAGATGGGGAGTTAGGAATCCAATTATCTTTCCAAAGGTGAACACTAGCTCCATTACCTATCCTCCATCTAACACCCTGAGCTATTAGTTTGTTACCTTCTAAAATGCTTCTCCAAGCATGGCTAGCCTGATGAATTGGACCAGCTTCTAGCAACGATTTATGACGATAATATTTTACTTTGACAACTCTAGCTAGAAGAGAATTTGGCTCTTGAAGAAGCCTCCAGCTTTGCTTAGCCACCATAACTATATAGGACATGCTATAAGAAGGCATGCCAGTAGTCACCGCCTTAATGAGAATCTCTTTACCTGCTGGGGAGAGAAGCTTTGAATACCAACTTTCTGCTTTTGCATTTATTCTCTGGGTTAGATAAGAAAAAGTGTTGACCTTATTTCTCCCCACAAACTCAGGTAGACCTAAATATTTTCCAAAACCATTCGCTTTTTTAATTCCCAAAATAGTACTCAAACATTTGCAAGTTGAAGTGGAAAGGCCTTTACCAAACATTATTGCCGATTTGGAAAAATTAACTTGCTGGCCTGACACTTCTCCATATTGCCTCAGCACATCCATCACTTCCATACATTCTTCAGTGTTCACCTTACAGAACAATAAGGAGTCATCTGCAAAAAGCAAATGAGAAATAGATGGGCCATTTTTACTAGCATAAAAACCATGTAAACCTCCATGCTTAATCTTGCTTCTTATGAGGGAAGAAAGAGCTTCCGTACAAAGGAGATAAATATAAGGCGAAATTGGATCTCCTTGTCTAATTCCTCTACTTGGTTTTATGTTACCAGCTGGGATACCATTAATCAGAATGGAATATGAAACTGAGGTGATACATCTCATAATCCAATTACGCCATTTATCCGCAAAACCTAGCTTTTTAAGCACTGCATCTATAAAACTCCATTCTAACTTGTCAAAAGCTTTGCTTATATCAAGCTTGATAGCCATGTAAGGATTTTTTAACTTTTTAGTATGAAGAGAATGTAAGAGCTCATGAGCTATCAAAACATTATCTGTGATAAATCTCCCATGTATAAAAGCAGATTGATTTTCAGATATTATATACTGAAGCCACGGTTTTAATCTATCTGCTAAAACCTTGGAGATAAGCTTATAAGCTACATTAGATAGACTGATGGGTCTGAAGTCCTTAACACACATTGGATTTTCAGTTTTAGGAATAAGGCAAATGTGTGTTTGATTGATAGTGGGATCAAGTTGGCTATTATTAAAAAAAGCTTGAGCAAAACGGAACACACCTTCACCAATTGAATCCCAGTGATCTTTATAAAAGCCAGCATTCAACCCATCAGGCCCCAGAGCTTTATCTCTATTCATTTGTTGCAGCGCTTTAACTAGCTCCTCTTTTGTAAGCTCCTTCGTTAAGTCTTCGTTCATCTCATTAGTGACTTTGCGAGTCATATGATTGAGAATGTCACCAGGGTTTGAATTACTGCTAGAAGAGAAAATATCAGAGAAGTACTTAAAGATTACCTTTTTAATATCAACATCCAGAAACCAGATTTTTCCTTCATCATCAGTTATACTTGTGATCGTATTAAAGCTTCTTCTTTGCTTTGTTTTTGCATGGAAAAATCTAGTGTTTCCATCCCCTGCTTTTAACCAAAGTATTCTACTTTTTGCTCTCCAATATTCCTCTTCCTTTCGATACTCTTTATTAAGATCTATTTTTAACCGATTTATATACTCAAAATTAAGATAGTTAGAAGCATACGCTTTATGAAGATGGTCCTTGAGCTCATTAATCTTCTTCAAAGAATTGGTGGCATTTTTAGCTTTCCACTCAGATAGGCTTCTCCTACATCTCCTAAGAGCTTCGTGAAAGTTTATTGGAGCCAAATCCTTGCAGTGCAGATTCCAGGTCTTCCTTATAGCTTCCTGTACTTCTTTATTTCCTCTACATCTGTTATCATATCAAAATAATTTCGCTCCTTTCCATTTGTTTCATTTGTGTGCAAAATCAAGGGCCGGTGGTCAGAACCGATCCATGGGAGCAATTGAACATAAGCTCGAGGGAAGACATCATGCCAGTCTGATGTTGCTGCTGCTCGATCAATCTTCGATCTAACATGATGAGAATATCGCTCCCCCATCCATTTGAATTTCCCACCTATCATCTTAACATCATGGAGGCCTGAAATGTTGAGCATTTTCCTAAAGATCGCAAAAGAAGACTCAGATCGCAATCTACCACCTATTTTCTCATCATTGCTCCTTATATCATTGAGGTTTCCCATTAAAATCCTTGGATGACTGTTGTAAATTCCCCTCTCTTCAAATTGGATTAGTCTCCTCCAAAGATTATTCCTAGGCTTCAATTCAGGATTGCCATATACATAAGACAGACAAAAGATTGGCTCTCCTCTCATTGATATGTAGGCATCTGTACAGTTGAGGGATGGTGGCCTCAAAAACCTTATATCAACATGTTTATCCCAAAAAACAACCATACCACCTCTCAATCCTTCCGATGGCAGAATGTAGTTATTAGCATATCCTAATTCCTTACATAAGCCGCTTACAAAAGCATACCCGTTTTTAGTTTCGGTGAGGAACATGACATCAGGTTTAGAAGACTTCCTGATGTCCTTCAAAAAAGGAATTGTTAGAGGGTTCCCCTTAAGCCCCTGACAATTTCAATGCATAACTCTCATAGCTCTTCTGGTGGTTTTGTGGCAACCCCCAAGCCAGTTCCATCAGTCGTAGAGATTCTTTGTTTGTTCGTCTTGTTTGTGTCCTCTTCTAAGATTTCCGTAATCTTACTCTTTGCTCCTCTATCCCCATCAGAAGAAGATGATCCCCTTTTGAAGATAGTCAGAGGTTGCTGACTAGTATCTGCAGATGTACCTTCCTTATTCTCATTTAGAATGGGAGGTCCATTGTCTTGAAAGTAAACATCAGTATAAATCTCTTCACGAGGGAAATCCGTTGGTTCTTCTTAATTTTCAATGATATTTGGATGGTTATCTTCACCAATTTGCTGAGCATTTTCCAAATAAGCAATCCGAGCCTGCTCATTATTCTCCCCCTCAATGGCTTCATGATCAACTTCATGAGGACAATCTATATCTTCATGAGTTAGCCTACCACATCTTCGACAGAACTTCTTAAGTCTCTCATATTCTAGTCGAATAAGAGTGGCTTGCCCATTGTTCTCGAAATCAACGTATCTACTGAAAACCAGGGGCTCATAAGCATTAACACTAATACGAATCCAAATTTCAGAAGGGGTATCCTTTGTGGGTTCAACTATACGGAGTCCTTCAAAACGACCTAGCCCTCTTCCAATTTCTTCTATCACCATTCGGTTTCTGAATTCACCAGGAACTCCATAAATTTGAATCCAAAAAGAAATCATTTGGAGGTAGCTAGGGTTTCTTCTACGATTCCACCTATCCATTACTACCATCCATTCCTTAAAGCTCCACAGACCCCTTTCCAGAACAGATAAAAGAAGATGCTCCTCTCTAAAGAAAAAGCGTATTGTACCTTCATCAGTGATTTGCCCATGGACTCTGTCGTGAAGTCGCCAAGCTCGAGGAAGTGTGTTTCGCATTGCATCCAAGTTCGGATGATTTGGATTCAAGCCACGAACTTCCAAGCTTACTCGATGATCTCTCTCATTTCTTTGCCTAGTTTCCGCTGAAAGCTGCAGTGGTTGCAGATCGCTACCCAAGCTGAGTTTTTGCAACTCTTTCCATAAATCTCGCTCCATTGATACTCCAGAGTGGAAGATAATCAAGAGAAAGAGAAAACCGAAAAGATCGGAGGTTAATTCGCACTACGGCGATGATCAGATTCGATTTACGAAAGATTGTAGATGAACAGTAAAATTCGCCTTAACGGGAACCTTCTCGAGTCAGTTCGTGTTTCTTTGTTTCATTTTCGTTTTCATTATCAAATTATAAAATCATTTCGTCTAAAATTTTATTTTTACACAAACCCTAATTTAATCTTCGGCGGCTACAAACGAGGGAGGGAGACGAAACGAGCGAGGGAACTTCAATTCCGGTGGTGAAACGAAGCTTGATACGTCTGCAGCAGCCGGAGTCCGTGGATACAAGCCGCCACTTTCTTCACCGTTGCACGAGGGGGAAAAGAACGCCAGGAAATCGAACTCCCCACGTTGGGTCTCAGATGGTATCAGATGGGAATTTAGAATTAATTTAAGCTAGTTCTTGGCTTCTTTCCTCAGGAGAGAAGATTAGAACTTTGCTTGTCTCTATTGTTTTTACTTCTGTCTCCTTGTATCGTAGCCCTCTTTTTGTCCCTGAGTTTTTTTTTTTTTGGGTTCATAATCATGTTCTCTGGGCTGTTCTGGAGTCTCTGATCCCTCCTTGCTTTGATTATGTTGTTAACGATGGTCATCACCGTGCTACAACTAACCTTTACTTCGCTTAGTTATAATTTTAGTACAATTGTTTTGATTGTTTATATTAATGCAAGATATTACAAATTTGTATAAGTTTCTGAATTGCTTCACCGTGGTTATCTTGATAAGTTTTGCCTTTGGCGATTTGCAATTCGAAATGCAGGTGAAGAACATCTACTATTTGGTAAGTTTGGTAGAGAACGACTACATCAACAGTTAACATATTCACAGTCTTTGCTGATTTTTGAGAAAAACCAGAAACACCTCTATCGGTTTCCTATAGCTTTCACGATTTGGTTTTGTACTTTCTTAAAAATATTGGGATCTTGATTTCTGCATTATCATTATCATATTGATTTGCCAATAAAGTTATTGATAAGGAAAGAATCAGTTTCATTACCTTAAATATCCAAACAAGAGAAAATAGTTGGCTCCATTAACTCATCTATTTGGTCCTATTGTGAGACAAAGTTGTCTGTCCATTATTCTAACTTCAGAGCTATAATGCTGCATATTCACCCTCTCATATTCACTTATTGCGTTTTAATTTTTTTCCATTTGGAAAAACGATATTACGGTTCTGACCTAAGGATTTGTTTGCAGTTCATCGAGGTAGGAACAATGGTCACCAACTCTTTACGCAAGATGGAGTCTGTGTTACCTAATGAATGAAATGCCCCAAGAGACGCTAAGCAATAAGCAATGCGATGCAAGCCCAAGTCATATCTCCAAGCTGCAGCGTTGTCAGCGCTAGGACAAGAGAACGACGCACACGCTTCTCTAAAAGACGGTGCTGTAAAGAAACCAACACCGATAGTGCTTAGCACTAGCCTAAGACCGTAATACCCGAGAAAACCGAGAGAGTAAACCTCTAAGTATGAAAATGAATATGGAAGAACACTTAGAGAATACTTGAAAGAATTTTAGAGAGAGTACTTGAACTTATGATGAACACACTTACTCCCCCTTAAACTTGATTTTGTCAACCATCCCGAGCTTTGAACGAAGTAGCTCAAACTGGTATTTTGGCATGACTTGGTGAAGATATCTGCAACATTGTCTTCACTTCGAACCTCCAAAGCTTCATTCGTTCCATCAAGCACCTTCTCCCGTATGAAGTGATGTTCCAACTCAATATGCTTAGTCCTTGCATGGAACACCGGATTATTCGCCAGCTTGATAGCACTTTGATTATCTCCATAGATAGTAACTGGCTTTTTGATTGGCTCGAGTAAGTCTTCAATGAGTCTTCGAAGCCAAATGGACTCTTGAGCTGCCAGTGTTGAAGCTTTATACTCTGCTTCAGTGGTTGACAGCGACACTGTTGCTTGCTTCTTGATGCACCATGAAACGCTTGTGTCTCCACACAGAAACACATAGCCCGAAGTTGATTTCCGATCATCCAGATCTCCTCCAAAGTTTTCATCCGTGAAGCCATAGAGAGAAACCTTGGCATTGTACTTATACACCAAACCCATGCCAAGAGTTGTCTTCACATACTTCAAGATCTTCTTCGCTGCTTCTAGGTGTGGCTTCCTCGGTGTCTGCATAAACCGACTTACAAGACCAACCGCAAAGGAAATGTCAGGCCTTGTAATGGTTAAGTACAGAAGACTTCCTACAAGAGATCGATAAGGTCGAGGATTGGGTAGCAGAGATCCTTCATCGCGCTTCAACTTAATGTTTACATCCATCGGAGTAGTACGTGTCTTTCCTTCGTGTACCCCGAATTTCTCAACAATCCTTTTCGCATAACTTTGTTGGCCGATGAATATTCCATCCTTTACTCTTTCAACCTCCAAACCAAGGAAGTTGTTAAGCTCACCCAACTTCTTCATCTCAAACCTTATTGACATATCCTCTTGTAGACGAGCGATTTCCGCTTCATCATTCCCAGAAATTATCAGGTCATCCACGTAAATAAGAACTACCACGTGGACTCTTCCATTCTTTTCGAGGAATAGGCTCGGATCAGAATTATATGGGACAAACCCGAGAACTGAAGAAACTGAGCAAGCTTTCCATACCAGGCTCTTGGAGCTTGTTTTAACCCATATAGAGCCTTCTTTAGCTTGCACGCATAGTCAGGATGCTCCTTTGATATGTAACCAGGTGGTTGCTCCATATAGATTTCCTTATCGAGTTCTCCATATAAAAATGCAATATTCACATCTAACTGACATAACTTCTAGCCAAAGCTTGCAGCTAAAGATAAAAGCGAATGTACCGTAGTCATCTTCGCTACTGGACTGAAAGTCTCATCATAGTCTTCTCCATACTTCTGAGAGAATCCCCGAGCAACCAACCTTCCTTTATATCTATCAATTTGTCCATCCGTCCTTCGCTTGATACGGTACACCCACTTGCATGAGACAGGTTGGACATCCTTGGGTTTTGTAACCAAATCCCATGTTTCATTCTTCTTAAGAGCATCCATATCCTCTTTCATTGCGGTCTCCCACTCTTTAACTCCTTTTGCTTCATCATATGATGATGGCTCTTCTTCATCTAATGGAGCTGCAAAATAGCATGAGTAAGTAGTGACAAAACTGTCATCTCTGCCGTTGATTAGCCATGGAACCATGGTCTTCTTCCTCATCTTCTTCTTGGTTAGTGCTCCCCCTTTGACCTTGTGTCTCTTGTTCAGAACTTCCACCTTCACTTGGTATCTGAACAGCTGGTTCATCGCCTTTGAGGGAACCCGTACCATCTTTCTCAAACAAGACTTGTGGAGGTCCATAATAGGAAGAAACTTCATCAAAGACAACATCACCAGATACAGTGTACCTATGTGTCTCTGGATCCATACACCTCCAACCTTTCCTTCGTTCATCATAGCCGACAAAGATGCACTTCTTCGCCTTTGCCTCCAACTTGGTTCTATGAGAATCGAACACATGGATGTAGCAGATTGATCCAAATACCCTGAGATGTTCACCGTTGGCCTTCTTTTATGAACCATCTCATACGGAGATTCATATTATTTGGACTAAGCGCATCCGGTTGATGACATAGCTGCACATCTCATACCTTCCGCCCATAAGTCCTTAGGAAAATTCTTCGCATGTAGCCAACTTCTGCAAGTCTCGCTTAGATGTCTGATCTTCCTTTCTTCTACTCTATTTTGTTGAGGTGTATATGGACATGTAAATTCTCTCTTAATACCATGCTTCCGGCAGAAAGAGAGAAACTCTTTTGACATAAACTCCCCTCCATTATCCGTCTTAGAGTCGTGATCTTCCGACCTAACTCTCCTCCACGGGTGACCTTGAATTCTTGAAACCTTGAAAATACCTCTGATTTTTCTTCACTAAGTATACCCAAGTGTACCGTGAGAAGTCATCAATGAACAACAACATGTAGCAGAACCCGGAATAGGAGGATGTTCTCGTTGGACCCATCAAGTCACTATGGACCCTCTCCAACGGAGCGCTGCATCGTGAATTAGAGTTGTCAAATGGAAGCCTATGTGATTTTCCATATTGACAACCTTCACAGATTATTCCTTCATTCTGAATCTTCAACTTTGGGAGCCCGTTAACCAGATCTTTATTCACCATAACCTTCAGCTTAGTCATATTTATATGACCAAGCCTAGCATGCCATATGAAGGCATTGTCATTTGTGCTCATCTTCTCCACATAAGTGTTGGAGGCAGATAAAACATAAAGATCTTTAACCCGCGCTCCGGTGTGAACTACGTCTGCCTTTAATTCCTGAATATTTTTCAAGAATTTAACATCTTTTGGGCCAAATAAAACGTAGTTACCTGAGTCTACCGCATTCACCACTGAGAGAAGATTCTTCCTTACTCCAGGGACATGATACACATTCTTGAGAGTGATTGGACTTCCATCATCTCCTTGAATTACAACAGTCCCTTCCTTCTCAACCCGGTGGATTGAATTATCCGCGGTAATAATGGCTTCTTTTCCGTCATGACTTTGAAGACTAGAAAATAACTTCTCATCTCCAGTAATATGATGGCTACAACTAGAGTCCACGATCCAATCATTTCCCAGATTTTTAGTTTTAGATGTACCTGAAGATGCAGCCTCCACCGTGAAGCATTTTCCCCAGTCTTCGTCTTCAGCATGAGCTTTTGATTCCACCATATTTGTTTCCTTCAGCTTGACTCTGCAGTCCTTTTTGAAATGCCCAAGTTTTCCACACCGGTAGCACTTTTATCGCTTCTTATACCCCGTAGAAGATCCTTCCTATCCATCATTGTTCTTTGGACCTTCATACTTGGGTTTGCCTTTGAAGCTCTGTTGCCTCCGAGCTACGAAAGCACTCCCCGAGTCATCTTGGATTTTGACTCCAGCCATTTGTGTGGCTAATGATTCTTGCGAAGCTAGCAGGTTCTCAAACTCCTCCAAGGACGGTTGTGTAGCCCATCCTTGAACGGAAGTCACAAACGGTGTATACTCGGGAAGTAGACCCCGAATAATAGACCGCTTTAACCGTGCTTCGGAAATTGATTCCTCCGGATTAAGAGTATTAATCTCAGAGCAAAGGTTCTTTACCTTGATGAAGAACTCTGAGATTGAAGACTCCCCCTGCTTCGCATTCGCCAGCTCATTCTCAAACAACTGTAGACGAGCTTCATTCTTCTTGTTGAACAACTGATCCAGCGCTTGCCAAATGGAACTAGCGGATGTGCACCTTGAGACATGCTCAAATACTCCCGAGGATATTGACCTCTTCAACGCAAACTCCGCCTTGGCATTCTTCCGTGTCCGTTCCTTTGTCGCTTCCGCGGTTGCAGCATCTCCCCTTGGTGGTGTTGTGCTCCTACCACCGATGACATCCCATAAGTCCTCACTCACCAAGTATGACTCCATGCATGACTTCCATAACCGGTAGTTAGATTGGTTTAAGATCTCCATGCTCAATCCAACAACACGATCCATTGACTCCATACTTAGAATAAACTCAAGCTCTCTTTAAATCCTGATCTTGAAAAGAAGCAAATTAGAATGGCTCTGATACCATGTAAAGAAACCAACACCGATAGTGCTTAGCACTAGCCCAAGACCGTAATACCCGAGAAACCCGAGAGAGTAAACCTCTAAGTATGAAAATGAATATGGAAGAACACTTAGAGAATACTTGAAAGAATTTTAGAGAGAGTATTTGAACTTATGATGAACACACTTTCTTATTTCAACTTCTTACTTCTAAGATTTTTCTACCATAATATCTAGATTTTCCTACACAAATATCTTATCTCAAAATCAAGTTTAATTTCAATAGGTGCAATGCTATAAAGCAAAAGAAACACTTCGTGATCATAAATAAGAAACGGGAGTACAAGAGAATACTATCTTGACTACAATACAGAGCTCAGAGGATAACCACGGCTCCACATTTATTTGTTAGTAGATTTTGAGCAATGTACAGCTTAAGGACTTGGTGTTTTTTCAATAGTGGAAACTCAATTGTCTGTTGTTTCAATATTATGGAAGAATAATTAAAGTTTGGTTCTTTGATCAATCAATTTTGTTACCTTGTTTCTTGTGAATCCAAACTTATATTTACAATGTATCTTGCTCCGACTAATTTTGCATAGCATTAAGCACTTAATTAGCTATATGATTGCGTGAAGGAACAAATTGAATTACTGCAGAATTTCAGAGAACAAGAAACAAAAACAATGAAATGAAGAACATAAACTTTGAAGAAAAAATGCTTACTACACTATTGAACATTTCAATCTCTTTTACGTAGCTTTTTTCTCGAAATTAAGAATATCATTATATATTACTGGTGTTAACAAAGTAGTGATTAGAAAAACTTTCTTCGCAAATAATATAATGATTGTTTGATTAGACAAGTTAAAGTCTTTGCAGAAAACATCCTTAATCGTAATGGAAACATAGTAAACAATATTTTATTTAAGCTTTTGCTTGGACAGGAATCGAAAGCAAATATTACAAAACACAGTGGATTCAAGCTTTGGTTTCGATAGGACTATCCAAGAATTAAGCTGAAAAGATCTTAAGACAACATATTTTTTGCTGAAGCAATGAAAGCATCGACAATGCGGAGCCATGCTCGACGCAAAGGACAATCAAAGCACAAAAGTACAACAATACCTATCAACGCAGTCAAATAAGTTGAAGAAGTGATATAATAGAAGACCAACATATCGACAACAACTTCATCCTCTTCTTCCTCTCTTCCAGTATCTTCTTCATCTGAGCTCTTTGTAGCATCACAACTTCTATTGGTCGGTGGTCCACACAGAAATGGATTGCCTAAGTACCTGCTCTCGTTGAAGGTGTCAAATTGTCTTTCTCGGGGAATGATTTCCTGATAAATTGTTGTAAGATATGTCGAACACAGCAAGCGAAGTAAGACTGGTTAGTTGGTGAGGAATGCTTCCTTGTAACTTGTTGAAGGAAAGATCAAGGCTCTCAATTCCCTTCAGATTGGAGAAGCTGGATGGTATGGAACTCCACAAGAAATTCTGAGATAGATTCATGGTTTTTAGCTTCGAGAGATTTCCAAGCTCTTCTGGGATAACACCACTTAATGCATTGTTTGACAGATCCAACCCATACATATAATCAAGTACTCCACTAAACAAAGATCCTCCAATATAAGACTCATATCTTTGCTTCACTGTAAATTTGATCTCAAAATCTTGAGAGGTAGTGTAGATGATACCTCGTATGCTAAGTGACGTAGATGATACCTCGTATGGAGCCGTTAAATCTGTTTCCTCCCAAATTCAGCTGTTCCAAGCTTGTCAAAGCGTTTAGTTCTGAAATAAAGTAAACGCCGAAAGATTGTAATTAGAGAAATGGTCATTATCAGAATTATATTCATCTCTTCCAATAAAAGGATAAGAAAACAAGCTTGCCTTCCATTGAGCCGTAAAAATAATTGTCACTTAGATCCAGAATTTTCAACTTTTTCAGGCGAGTCAACTCTGCCACAAGAGAAAGACACAAAGCACGAAACTCTTTGAGATGGCCAGAACCAATTCTACAATTACGTACGGAGTTGAATATTTTGAAGACAAAATACAGTGTTAAATGACGTAGATGCTACCTCGCATAGAGCCGTTAAATCTGCTTCGTCTCAAGTTCAGCTGTTCCAAGCTTGTCAAAACTTTTAGTTATGAAATGAAGTAAAGGCCGAAAGATTGTACTATGAAAGATGATCATTGTGGGAATTATATTAATCTCTATTCCTAATAGAAGGAAGATGAAAAGGAAAAATAAAAATAAGATAAGAAAACAAGCTTCCCTTTCATTGAGCCAGAAAAACCATTGTCACTTATATCCAGAACTTTCAACTTTTTCAAGTGAGTCAACTCTGCCACAAGATATTTCAAGTTAACATGTGGATTATATGATCTGTGGATGGTATAACAAAAATTTATACTCCGAAAACAAAAGACAGTGACAATTAAAGTAAATGTTACCTGGCATTGGACCGTCAAATCTGTTTCCACTGAGATCTAGCACTTCCAAGTTTGTCAAGTTCTTTAGTTCTGAATGAGAGTCAACCATTCCATTTCACATATGGAGATTATAACCATGATAACTAACAATTGCAACTACGACATAGAAAATTACACATCTTTCATAGGGAAAGAGCCATCCATGGAGTTCCGCCCAAGAAACAGAGTTGTTAGTGATGTAGCAGCATTGAGAAAGGGAAAGATACTGTTGTTGAAAATTTTTGAAGAGAGATCCAGAATCTCCAGGTTTCTTAATCTTCTTAAGCTTTGATACCCTGCAAAGGAAAATCCCCTCAACAACTGTTATAATTTTAAATCTACATGCAAAAGGAATAAAGAGTGTTGAACTGTATGGACTTCGGAAGAAAATGTGATTGAACGTAAAATGTAACTATTTGGGTGAAGGGGAAAATCCAAGTAACGATTGAAAGGGTGTTAATTATGAAAACATTAGAATTCAAAATTTCCATCAAGTAAAGAGAGACCACACGGGTAAACTAAACACTGTGTAAAGCCTGGAATACCTTCAACATCGTCAAAGAATCCATCGAACAGACCTTGAGGAAGGTCATCGGATATGAACCGACCCAAAGATAAGTTCACAGTTCGAAGTTCTTCAAAGGGATGCAGCAAAGAAAGATTTAGGAGATAAGTGTTTCCCAAGAGATTCGGCAAAGAGCTATTTAAGGAGAGCTCGTTAACCCGACTGCTCATATCATTGCACGCAACGCCCTTCCAGCGACAGCAGTCGCTCTTTGTGTCACTAGTCCAAGTATGGAGAACATTCCCAGCCCATTCTTTACTCCTTAAGACCATGTATCTCTTGAGCTCCAACAAAGCTCCTCTTTCATTCTCAGTGCAGCTTTTGTATCCATTTAGCTGCCCCAGCAGTAATATCAACCATATGAACACTCGGCCCAATGTTGAACTATGACCGTGCTTAGGTCAAGTTTGTGGGAAAACTTTGAGAATAACACAGTAAATTGTCGAAGTAACTTTTATTGATGATATAAATTCGATTACAACAAATAGTCAAAACTTTTGACCTAGCCGAGATGAAACTAAATCAAAAGCTGTGAGTTCTAAGTCGTAAAGAAGTTGTGTGTACTTATGAAGGAAGACCTCCCCTCTACTTATAAGATTACACGCCGACCTAACGACTTAAGATAAGGAAACATTCCGATTTCTTTGCTTTCCTTTTCTTGACATCGTCGTCATTCTCTTATGTAAATTTCGGGTCGGCGTACAATATTTCCTTTTTCTTAGAGGGAAATATTCCTTCTTCGATGCGATTCTGTCTCTTTCCGAAAATACTAACATTTACCAATTTCAAGATAAACGTTATTATTTTACTTTTAAAATATTAATTAATCAATAATTGATATCCACCGGGCCGAGGTGAAATATTGATGGGCCTTGGAGAGGGTGCTAAACCCGTACCCAACAATAAGCCCCTCCCCCCTCAGTTCGTCGAGCAACGCAACCGAGCTCGTCGAATTTGAAGAGAGTTGGGCTCGTCGAGAATTCACTTTGGCGTGTACGAAGGAATCTTTCGAGGTCGAGAGTATTCTTTTATCGCAAAAGAATATCCTAAAAAGATTCGATGTTTGAAGGACATGCATTAAATGCGACGCGACCTCTTCCAGTCTAGGCGCGTGAGAAATGTACGTAGATCATAGCATGCTTTGTCGTGTTCTTTGATTGAAACGACGTTGACACGTGTCAATTATGCAGAAGATCGCGTGCGTTTCGCAGCGAGATGATGTGATCGAAGAGAGCGGGACATGACTTTCTAGACCTAATAATGAATACAGAGGGCTGCGGAAAATGAAGAGTTGTCTTTAACCGTGATGATTGCCTCGAAAACCGTCGCCTCTCTCTTCCTATAAATCTTCGTCTCCTTCTCATTTCACCCTCACTTCTTCATTTCTTTGTTTTCGCATAAGGTAGAGCTCTCTTCTCTCTCCTCGTCCCGCTTCTTCTTTTCACTGTGTTCTTCATTCTGCCACCGCGTTTCCCGATTTTGAAGATGTCGTCAAACCTCTCTCCGCCTTGTTCTCCACCTTCATGGCGCGGTCTCCGACCCGAGGCGGACGACCTAGAAGACAGAGATCTGGGCTTCGGACTCAGCCGCTGCAGATACCCACCGGGGGTAACCGAGCCGAGCTTCCATTCCGATCCGCAGCCGATGGACGAGGATCGCAGCCGCCAAGAAAATGAAGATGCCGAGATGGCCGCCTCGTTGCCAGATCCTGACGAGGTCGGGAGCAGCGGTCCAACGATAGTTGCGGAGGCTGCGGAGGAAACCAATCGCGACGAGGTCGCGGAGGAGGAGCTGCAAGCGACAAGCGATGCGAACGACTCCGGGAGCGACGGCCCCAACTTTGAAATAGACGAGATGATTTTTTAGCCTCACCGAGCCGAACGTGTTGCTCGAGATGCGGCCAAGGAGAAGATGAGGCGAGAAGGTACACCGATCCCAGAAGAAGTTGCTGGGAATATTTGGAACGTCATCTCCACTAAGTCGACGAAGAAAAGCCTCACAGAGCTAAGGACTCTCTGCCACGTCGATCCAAGAGTGAAATTTGTAATCCCGGGCCCGTGAGAACGTACGTGGGATGCTCCGCCGGGGCACTTCTGCGTCTATGAGTCTTTTTTCAAAGTCTGCCATATCCGATTCCCGATCCCGCGCCTTCCGCTCGAGTATTGTGCACGAAGGAAGATGGCGCTTACCGCAGTTGACTCACGGGGGAATGTGGCATATGGTGGCCTTAATGATGCTCTCCGTCGAAAACAATCTGCCGATGAACAGCAGAATCCTCGAGGAGATGACATGGATCAAGGCCTCGAAGGCGAAGACGTCTCTCGGCTGCTTCTATCTTCAGATGAAGACGAGGCACAACATCATTCCCGGGGAGACGGCAAGGTCCAAGGTCGAGGACTGGCGCACCCGATTCTTTTTTGTGAAAAAGACGAATTCGCGGTGGCGGATCCAAGTCTTGAGATCCAAACTCTATGGAACGACCCGATTGGTAGAATCCTGTTGTAAGTTTTTTTTTTTTTAGTTTAGTACTGACGTCGTGGTTTCTTGTTTTGCAGATAGGCCGTCTCCACTTCTGCCTCCTCCTGACGACTTTAACGCGGTGGCTGACGAATTCGCCAGAATCAGCCATTTGACTTGGCCCGAGGTGTCAGCGGAGAGAGTCGAGCGCGCACTTCGTAGGATCTCTCAGCAATCCAACCCGTCGCCGAGACCACAGATGGGACTGCGTAAGAGGAAGTTCAGCAGCCTCACCGACGACCTGGTTAATATTGTCGGAGAATCCTCCGGGGGACCGAGGACGGCGACGCCGCCCTCTCGAAGACACGAGGCTGCCGTCCCCAGCTCTGCCGAGGCGAATCCTCAAGATGGGACTAGTGATGAATTCATCGATATCATCGGGGTCGATTCTCCACAGCGGCCCGAGAACGAGACGTTGGTGACGCAAGGTCAGGAGTCGACCGATGTAAACCACGCCGATCCACCTATCGAGCAGGACGCAGCGGAACAAGTCAATCCATCAGAGGGAAACCCCGATGTGCTTGGAAACGAGAACATCGAGTAGGATCATGGTCCTGCTGATGAACCACACCTCGGTGCGCCGGAAGAGAGTGCTGCTTTCTTGAGCGGCGAGAGTAAGGACCCGAACGAGGCCCAAAATCCCTCAGAATTCTTTTTCCATTATTTCGGAACACCGCCGATCGCGGGCAATGATGCTGCTGCCGCCGAGCTCTTTTGGAGGTTAAGAACAAAACCTGTCCTGTCGTCCCAACGGGACTAGAACATTACGATTTGTTCGAGACCTTTGCTGGGGCGATAACGAGGGGTCTGAATGCTGCGGTCTTCACAGTGGGCAAATATGATCGGGATCTTAAGGCAGCCAGGAAGGAGGCGAAAGATCTGGCGGACGAGCTGGCTTCACTTCGAGCAGAGAAGGATCGTTTTGCCGAAGCCAACGAGAGGCTGTCGTCAGAGAACGCGGAGCTCGTTAACGAAAGGACAAAGTTGCTCTGTGCTGTCGAAGAGGTGGATTCTCTGAAGGCCAAAGTGGACGAGGTCGAGAATGCTCGGGCTGCCGCGGTGGCAAGCAAGAAGAAGGCTCGAGAGAGCTTGAGAAGGGAGCGGGAGCGGCTCCGTAAATCGAGAGCTGACCGTGTCGCCGCCGAGCGGGCTAAGGTCGTCGGTGAATATGCCCCTCTGACGGCGAAGATGAAGGACTTCGTTGCGCAGAGAGCGGTGATAGGGGATGCCGTAGCTGGATCAGCCGCGGGTGAAGGCGCATTGGCGTTTGCGAATGCACTAAAAGCCAAGGATTGGGACATTCCCGCCGAGATGATTGCCAGGCTCGAGGCGAAGAAGAAGGAACAGGAGGACGCCGCTGTGGTGATCAACGAAATCACCTTTGACGAAGGTGAGCTGGATGCTCCAGCTCGAGTTGTTGCCGAGGCGAGTCCGCCACGACCGGTGCCCTGAAGAAGAGGACGAACAGACCGATGGGGTGGAGGGAACGGCCAATGATCCTGCTGGGGATCAAGAGCAAGAAGAAAGGATCGAGGCGGTCCAGTAGTCCATTCATTTTTTGTTGTTTTTGGTAGAGCCGAGGTCCGTCTTGTGGGCCTCGGCGTTGCAATTTTTTCTAAGTTAATGAAAGTACGGCATTTTCAAGTAACTTAGACGATTCACGAGTAATAGTCCGAATGATTTAGATTTCCGTGCTAGTGAAATGACTGAGCTGAGTAATAGATACTCGAAAACTTATTCAAAGTCAGTTCGGTTCAGAATTAGACTTGGTCCTTGAACTTAACAAGGTAAGTCGACATCCGGGGTGCGAGGCTAACATCTGCTCGCGTACGACGGAGGCTTACGTCGGCTCGGCTTACACCTTGAAAGATAAGTCTGTTTCGGACAGAGCGTCTTAATCAAGTATAGATACGCTCACGAGACTGTACTCCGGCGTGGTTTCGTGGGTCAGTCATAAGTTCGAGAGGTGCGGGCAAAAGAGGATCAAGCCATTCGTAGTTCGATTACAAGAGAGCGTAGCTCGTTTTTTTTTTTTCTTTTCTTTTTTTCTTTTCTTTTTTTTTGACGCTAGTCACATCATAGAGATGGACTTAGTAGTAGAAACATTTGAGGTTGTTGACGTTCCATGAGCGCGGCACGGCGTCACCTGACATGGTCACGAGTTCGCAGACACCCGATTTAACGATCTTACCGACGATGTATGGGCCTTCCCACTTTGCTCCGAGCTTGCCGGCGCGACATTCCTTCGTGTTTTCGAAGACTTTCCGTAGGACAAGGTCACCTTCTTCGAAGTGCCAAGGCCGTACTTTTGTGTTACAGTACTGGGCCGCCTGATGCAGATAGTTTTGCATCCTGAGGAGAGCATGTCCGCGTGTTTCCTCCAAGGTGTCCAAGTTATCGAGTAACATTGCACAATTGATTGCAGGGTGGAGCTGTGCCAGTTGTCGCCGAAGGGTCGGTACCGCGGCTTCGGCTGGTGATAGGGCTTCGCAGCCGTAGACCAAAGAAAATGGTGATTTCCCGGTAGCGCGACGTGGAGCCGTTCTGTGAGACCAGAGGACACCATCGAGTTCGTCACCCCAAAGTCCTTTTTTCGATTCAAGGCGTTTTTTGAGTCCGTCGATGATAGTCTTGTTTGTTGCCTCGGCCTGGCCGTAACCTTGAGGGTAACGCGGAGTTGATTTGCTGAGGCGGATCCGCCACTTAGCGCAGAAGGCTTCGAAAACGCTGGAGATGAACTGGGAGCCGTTGTCCGTAACAATTTCGTAAGGCAGACCGTGGCGGCAGATGATGTGTGTCCAAACGAACATCTGGACGTCGTGGTCCTTTATCGAGGCGTATGCCTTAGCCTCCACCCACTTTGTGAAGTAATCTGTCATGATGAGCACGAACTGGCGTTGCCGAGAGTTTGGTAAAGGACCGACGATGTCCATGGCCCATCGCATGAAAGGGTACGGAGGGCAAGACGTGGTGAGGAGCTCCGATGGAGTATGGAGGACGGGCCCATGTCGTTGGCATTTTTCGCACTTGAGTGCGAATTGTTCGCAATCTGCGATCATGGTTGGCCAGAAGAAGCCGTGTTTTTTTACTTTAATTGTGAGAGCGCGTCCGCCTGAGTGATTTCCGCCCGCGCCTTCGTGAGTTTCTTCCAGAACGAACCGAATTTGCATGCCATCGATGCAAGTGAGAAGTGCGCCGGCTGCGGTCCGTCGTAGTAGTTCGCCGTTTATGACCGTGCAGTGTGTAGCGCGAGCCTTGAGTCGCTGGGCTGCCCATCTTTCGGTTGGTACGTCGCCATTTATGATATACTGGATGATTTCGGTTCTCCAGTCGGGCTTTGAGCCGGTCTCCTTACTAATGTCAATGTGAGAGTGCGTCCCGACCTCGTTGTCGTCGGTTTCGTCGGCGTCGTTACGGTCCTCGCGGATGGATGCGCAAAGTCCCTTTGGTAATTCGATGCTTGGTGTTGGGATGCTTGTGATTGGTATCTATCGCCGAAAATCATCATCTTTGTTTGAGCCGATTGTTGCGAGCGCATCGGCAGTAGTGTTTTCAGCACGATGGATTTTTGTGAGTTCGAAGGACTCAAACTCCGCGGCGAGTTCTTTGACGAGCCGGAGGTATGCATCCATACGGTCGTTGCGTGCTTCGTATTCGCCGTTATATTGATTGGCGACGAGATGAGAATCGCAATAGGCGTGGATGTTGGTTGCGCCGATTCCTTTGGCGAGGCGTAGTCCGGCAATGAGTGCTTCGTACTCGGCCTCGTTGTTAGAGGCTGCGAACTCAAGGCGGAAAGATTGTTCGAGAGTTTCCCGAGCTGAGAGCCCGCGCTACGCGCGGAAATATTTTTAGTCAGGAATATTAATCAGCGTTGACCTTCTGTTTTTGTTTGTTATGTACGGAGTTGTCATTGCTGGATCATATTGTATCATTGTAGTTAGTAATTGTGTGACATTAATTTTATTTGCCTGAAAAATAAATCAACTTTTAACGTTGCTCGATAAATGTCTCATGTAATTTTGGTTACTCAATAAATACTCGAACATTCAAAATCAAGTAATTTAACACCATGATTTGGGAGAAGATTTCGAGGTTTATTCGAGGGAAAAGATGGGAAAAAATATCAGTTCAGCTTCGTACTCGGCCTCGGTTGGTGACTCGAGTTTGATGCTGATGCCGAAGCCTTGGCGACGTGATGATCCGTCAATGTGGAGGATCCATTTAGGTTTGGGCTTGGTCGTGTCATCGACGAGCTCGGCGGGTAATTCGATGAGGAAATCGGCCAGAACCTGGGCCTTGGCGCTTATTCTGCTCTTGTACTTGATGTCGTACTCTGATAGTTCCATTGCCCATCTCGCAAGTCGCCCCGACTGGCTTGGGCTATGGAGGATGGTGCGAAGTGGTTGGTTACTTAGGACGTGGATGGTGTAGGATTGGAAGTATGGTCGTAACTTCCGGGCTGAGACGATGATGGCGAGAGCCAATTTCTCCAGGGTGGGATAGCGAGTTTCCGCACCATCGAGTGTTTTGCTAACGTAAAAAATTGGGCGTTGATCGCCGCGATCTTCTCGCACAAGTACGCTGCTGACTGCCGAGGTTGAGATGGCGATGTAAAGATAGAGCGCTTCTCTTTCTTCTGGCTTTGCGAGGATCGGTGGAGTAGACAGGTACGTTTTGAGCTGTTGAAACGCGTCCTTGCACTTATCGTCCCATTGAAAGCGTTTGTTGCCGCGGAGAAGTTGATAGAACGGCAGGCATTTGTCTGTCGATCGTGAGATAAAGCGGTTGAGCGCGGCGATCCATCCGGTTAGACGTTGGACCTCTCGGGTTGTTTTTGGGGAAGATAGCTCCAGGATTGCGTTGATTTGCTTGGGGTTAGCCTCGATCCCACGTTCGGTGACGAGGTAGCCAAGGAACTCTTCGGAAGTGACCGCGAATGTGCACTTGGCCGGGTTGAGTTTCATCGAATATGAGTTGAGGATGCGGAAGCACTGATCCAAGTCTTTGATATGATCTGCGGCGACTAATGATTTGACGAGCATGTCGTTAATATACACCTCCATTGTTTTGCAGAGCTGATGTTCGAACATTCGGTTCATCAACCGTTGATATGTCGCGCCGGCTTTTTTCAGCCCGAAGGGCATCACTTTGTAGCAGTAGGTGCCGCGGTCGGTGATGAAGGCCATCTTTTCACGATCGTCAGGATGCATAAAGATTTGATTGTACCCGGAAAACGCGTCCATGAATGATAAGAGTTGGTTTCCAGCGGTGGCTTCGACGAGGCGATCGATATGTGGCAGCGAATAGCTGTCTTCGGGACACGCCTTGTTGAGGTCGGTGAAGTCGACGCAGATGCGCCATTTTCCGTTCTTCTTTTTTACCACCACGGGGTTGGCAAGCCAGTCTGGATACTTCACCTCGGCGATAGATCCAGCCTTGAGCAATTTTTCGACCTCGTCGTTGATGGCCTGAGCGCGTTCAGGGCCGAGCTTTCGTCTCTTTTGTTTGATCGGCTTATAGATTGGGTCGATATTTAGCTCGTGGCTGATGATACGAGGATCGGTGCCTGGCATGTCATTTGCGGACCATGCGAACGTTGCTTTATTCTCTGAGAGAAACTCAACGAGCTCGGTTCGGAATGAATCAGGGAGGTCGGAGCCGATGCCGACGCAACGCTCGGTATTGTTTTTGTCGATGTTGACTTGGACAACGAGGTTGGTCTTTTGTCTTTCGTGGACTTCGAGTAGTTCGGGCATGTTGATCACACAGGACTGTGCAGACGGTGAGTGTGGTTTGCGCAGTTTCTGTTCGGTGATGAAGCAGGAGCGTGCGATACGCTGATTTCCTCGAAGAGTGAAGTTGCCGTTGTTGTTTAGAAACTTGAGGCATTGGTGGTACGTTGATGTGACTGCCTTTATGGAATGCAGCCATGGCGTGCCGACGATGGCGTTGTAAATCGCGGGCTGATCTACGACGTCGAGTTTGACCCATTTGGTGATGTCTCCTACTTCGACAGGCAGTTTGATGGTTCCGGTGGTCCAGGAGGATTCGCTTGTGAATCCAGTGCGTATCTTAGTCTTTGGCTTGATCTGATCATTGCGAATACCCATTCGATGTAGGGTTTCCTTGTAGATCAGATCCGTGGAACTTCCGGTATCGACAAGGATGTGCACGAAGTCGAGGTTATGGATTTTAAGCTCGACGACTAGCGGGTCATTCTGCGGCATATTGACTCCTCTTGTATATGCCGCGGTGAAAGTGATTGGGACTTCATCCGCCAATGGTTGCTGCCACTTTGACGCGGTAATAGCCCGTCGTTCATGTTTCTGGACGGAACGAACAGAGTCGGTGCAGTTCTGTAATCCTCCCATGATCATGATGATCCGTTGGATTTGGGCTGCGGGTGGCGGGTTTCCGTCCTTGTCGTCGCTGTCGCGGTGGCATTTGTTCCCTTCGTCAGATCGTCGATCTTTGTTACTTTGTCGCGGGTCTCTGCCATTGCCAAAAGCGTTCTGGCGTTCCCGCGAGGAGTTTCCGGTGCGATCGCGGGAGTCGAGTTTGAGTTTTCCGGATAGATAATCTTCGACACAGTGATCGTGGAAGTGGTCACAATCTTTTACCTCGTGTCCTGTCCGTCTGTGATAGGGACATAACTAAGAAATCCGTCAAAGGGTTTGTCGCCCTTAGTTGTCGACTCATCATCCTTGCGAATGTATTTGTTCCAGCCCGGCTGTTTATCCGAGATGTGGTAGCTGGAAGACTTCTTTTCGTCGTAGTGCTGACGAGGTTCTTTTGGTATGCTGGTTGCCGGTTTCTCCTTGGGGGTGGCAACAGTTTTCGTTCGATCCGACTTCTTGGCTCACGCAGCCCATTCTTCAAAGAGTTCGATGAACGTGGTGGCTCTGTGGAAGGCGTCCTTGAGGCTAGTCGGTTCTTTCTTCTTGAGGTCTTCCCAAAGCGGTTCGTCCTCTCGCATTCCTTGTCGTAAGGCGATGAGTGCGATGGCGTCGGGATAGTCGACCTTGGCGATGATTTTACGAAAACGCTCCACGTATGTGCGGAGACTTTCGGTGTCGCTCTGAACGCAATTCCAGAGCTCGGTCAGGTTCGTCTGTTTGTCGATGAACATCGAGTAGTGTTTAAGGAAAGCAGCCGACAGCTCCTCGAAACTCCCTATCGAATTTGGGGCGAGTCGAGTGAACCAGTTGAGAGCCGTTCCCCCGAGTGTTTCGACGAAGTGCTGGCAGAAGATGGCATCGCGTGTGTCGGGTGACAGGTCGGCTCGTCCCATCGCTATGGTGAACGCGGCGAGATGCCGCTGGGGATCGTCTTCCCCTTTGAAGGTAGGCACTTCTCGGATCTTGTCGTGGTATCGTTGTCGGACGCTGGTTATCGACTCGGTGAAGGGGGTTTTACTTGTTTGTCTGAGCACCATGTCGAGTTCTGGCGCCGAGCTTGTTGCACGATGAATTTGTGAGTTCATCTCTTCGAGGCGTTTCATGACGTTCTCTAGCTCAGGATTCTTGTCGGAAGACTCATGTGTTCCTGTCGTTCTTGCGGGGATTCCGGTTCTGTTGGATCCACAAAGTTCTCCTATTGGAGTTGAGCCGAACAGGTTTCGGATGATGGGATCTGTCCTGTCCGGGGTCCTGACAGGATTTTTCTCTCGGGCGCCGGCGGTGTTTCTACCGGCTTCAGAAGGGAAGCCTGCAGAGCGTGGGTTGCGGTCAAGGGATCGGCTTCGTGTGCCGTGCCGTCAAGAGATGGCGGCGGCGGAAGTTGTTGATTCTGAGGACCGTTGCCGTTGGGATCGGCGTGATCCTGGGGACCGTTGCCGTTGGGATCGGCATGATCCTGAATTTGAGGGATGTTGTCGTGTGGGCCGACACCCTGAGGGATTCCTGGATTTCCTTGTGCGTTGTCGGCGTTGAGCACGGCGTTGGCTTCGATTTGTGGATTGTTGAGATTGATGGCGGCGTTGTTTGGATCGTTGGCCATCGTGATTCTGAGTTTTCTCAAAAGTAAGCCCCACGGTGGGCGCCAATTGTTGAACTATGACCGTGCTTAGGTCAAGTTTGTGGGAAAACTTTGAGAATAACACAGTAAATTGCCGAAGTGACTTTTATTGATGATATAAATTCGATTACAACAAATAGTCAAAGCTTTTGACCTAGCCGAGATGAAACTAAATCAAAAGCTGTGAGTTCTAAGTTGTAAAGAAGTTGTGTGTACTTCTGAAGAAAGACATCCCCTCTATTTATAAGACTACACGCCGACCTAACGACTTAAGATAAGGAAACATTCTGATTTCTTTGCTTTCCTTTTCTTGACATCGTCGTCATTATCTTGCGTAAATTCTGGGTCGGCGTACAATATTTCCTTTTTCTTAGAGGGAAATATTCCTTCTTCGATGCGATTCTGTCTCTTTCCGAAAATACTAACATTTACCAATTTCGAGATAAACGTTATTATGTTAGTTTTAAGATATTAATTAATCGATAATTAATATCCACCGGGCCGAGGTGAAATATTGATGGGCCTTAAAGAGGGTGCTAAACCCGTACCCAACACCCAAGAAAAGCTTCCCTTCTTTCATTGCAAATAAGATCAGAAAAAAGATCAGTTTGGGAGTGTGAAGTTAAAGGCAAATACATCCACATTATAAGAACTAAACAAGATCTAATCTGATCGTTTCCTTTGAATTGTATGATTAGGCCAGTCAAGGTCTTTGTAAAAAGCAACCACAATCGGATGGATGATACATGTGTGGCTTAAGTTTTTTACTCTCTTTTTTCTTTTCCAATTTCTTTAAACCTAACCCCGGGGTGTTTGTTTTTTTGTTGTTCCTTTCTTTCGTTATATTTAAATTATGAACAATATGTGTTTTTGTTGTCTTTTGTTTAGTTATAAATTTTTGGTGAATTGTTTTTAGTTCTAATTTGTTGTTGGTTTATTCCTTTAAGCAATACTTATTTTCATGTTTTCTTTTGTGTGTCTATATACTCTTTCTTTTTTTTCATTACACAAGGTTTTTTTCTTAGTTCTGTTTCTTTTGGTTAAAAAAATTATCAGAGCTCTTTTATATGGTATTTCTCAGTTGATAAGTATGTGTTTTCATTTTCTTGTTTAGCGATTTTGATGGTTTTAGTTTCGCATGTTGTGCTGGCGATGACAATCTTTCTGGAAATGTTATTGAATATT
This sequence comes from Isatis tinctoria, assembly GCA_010577795.1. NCBI lineage: Eukaryota > Viridiplantae > Streptophyta > Magnoliopsida > Brassicales > Brassicaceae > Isatis > Isatis tinctoria. Next base: position 598 of record VHIU01000391.1, on the reverse strand, counting down.
GTGGGTTGGGGGGGGGGGGTTTAACTATTTTCTCTTTTTCATCTTCTTTTTCCTTTAATTGGAATGATTCGGTTTCGGTTCATGTTATTAATTTTGTTTTCATCTTTTTGTTGCTTTTCCTAATTCGAAAATTTTGAATTATCTGTTTCTGTTATATGAACAAAAAATCGGATGCCTAATATGACTGACATATTCAGATTGGACTTGAGACATGATGACTCAAAATATAAGGATCATATAGAGATTGGAGAAGTAGTGCATATATTTATTTGTTTTTTCTTTCTGCAGGTAGATTACCCGTTTCATGGGATAGGTGCTGTTGTACAAACGATGATGTTTAATCACTCATGCGCTTGAACTGATACATGTCCTCACTCTGCCATAACAATTTGATACAAAATTGATCAGGCATTGTTACACTCAGTAAAAAAAAACATAGATTCAATCATCAGAGTCTTTTAGACTATGTACTCTAATCAGCGTATACTAAGGGAAAATCTCCCTCTCGTATTGTTTACCAGCGTAAAGTCGAATGCTGGGTTTAGAATTCGGTTGCTAGTTAGCGAACGAGTTTATGACTCATACCAGGGCCGGTTTG